>CAHIKZ030002861.1:0-174418 GCA_903632075.3 Acanthosepion pharaonis | reverse complement strand
AAACAGAACAACTTGTTCTGAATGGGTCATCCACTCATACTGTTCATAATATTTTGAATCAAAATAATAATGACATTACTTGCTGCCCACTTTAGTTTTGATTTTCAGTTCAAGCTTTGCCTTCTCTTTGCCAAGAATGACAATATTCTCTTCACAGTTTCTTCTTGTAAAAGGTCAGGAAAATTAGAAATGAAACTGGGCTAATGCACTCATTTACTACCCTGTGGATGAATAAAAATGTGAAAAAAATTGCTGGGTTATAATTTTTTTAAATAAATCAAAGCTTTATTTTAACCAAAAATTTAGGTGTGTGTTTACTTTTTTTATGTAACATTTTTTTTAAATTTTAAATATTTAAAATTAGATTTTAAAGCATTGGGATAGATAAATGGATGAAAAGTTTACTTTTTTAATCACTTTGCCATTTTGCTTTTTTTTGTTCTAAGTGTGAACTGGTCAAGGAGAAAATTCAATAGTAGTCACATGACTGAATCTGAATCTTAAAAAGAGATGAAGAATACTCTCTCTGCAGTAAATCTTTTAAATAACTTTTGATATGACATTAGCATTGAAAGCCATTCCATACATATTTTTCTGTACCAATAGTACAAAATAAACCAATCAGCAATAAAATAAACTTCCAAATTGACTAAATACCCATTTCTCATCTAAATCTGGCTTTGAGGAAATCTTTTACTTTGAATAGGCAAGTCTTTGATCTTAGCCACACAGGGCGATAAAAACACCGGTGCTTCAGGAGAAAATATGTTGAAAGAAATAATATGGCTGAAAGGCAAGCAGCAAAAATTCTGCTTTTCACTGCCTATCTGTCTTTAACCCCCCACTTTGATTTTTCTTTTATGCTTAATTCTCAAAAGGAATAGAGCAGAAAAGCAATTAATCATAATTGCTATTTCTTCTTTTCTCCCTAAGCAAACAGGAGAATTCTGTATTCACACTTAAGTAATATTCGTTGCTTACAATTTAAGAAATGAAAGAATGTGAAATACAAAAATATGAGTACAATGAGGATAGTGAAAATTAACATTAATTAATTTTATGTTACATAAAAATTTAAAAAAAAGAAAGTAAGACATGATGTTATTTAACCCACAGCTGGTGAGAAAAGAGATAGATTCATGCCTTTCTCAAGAGCACTAATGTGAAAAGTGAATGCAATAAACTAAACCAGAATTTGGACTCAGTTTGTTGATTGCATTTTTGTGGGTGATAACTATTATACTGCCAATACATTTGTTAAAGATTCCTTTTGACTACTATTTATTTGTGGGCAAGTAATTCATCTACTTTCAGTATTTGCTTCAAAACATAACTATAATTCTGCTTCATAAATAATCTATTTGGGGTGGGGGGAAGACGGCCTTAGAAAAATAATTGCTTCATGATTTATGCCTATAACCAAAATTCAAGAGCTGATAGATTTTACTCAATTCAATTCTTTTGCCTAGAAATCTCCAAAATTTCTCAAGAGGAATATGTGAAAGTGAAGTAACACTTACAAATGTGAATATGTGAAAGTGAAGTAACACTTACAAACTAGAGCTCCAGCAAATGCATTATTTATATTTCTTAAAAAATTTAAAATTGCTTTTAATGCATACCACAAATTAAATTGAAAGTGAACACAAAGATGAAGTAGGTAGTAGATAGATAAAACAAAAGGAAATATACTTTTATTTTGTTTTTCATTTCATGGATAAGGACCTTGCTAGAAGATAGCCCTGAAATCTACTTGAGCATTTGATTAAAGTGAATACCAGGGAATGAAGTGAGGGGAGTGCGATTTTGAACAGAGACGACCAAGCTAGTTACAGAAACTAATTTTGTGACTACAGGTAGGTGAGGAAAAAGGGTAAGGAAATGGTTCTATGTCACTTGTTGATAGGGGTGGAGGATGTGCATGTTACTAAAGGAACAAGATTTTCTCAGGCTAGAAAATTTTGGTCAAGTGGGGGCAAAAAGAAAAGTTATAGACCAAATGTGATAATTAGGAATAAAGGAATGCTGATAATAATTTTACAGTGACGTTAAAAATAACATCTGTTATGTGTCAGGCATCCACAGGGTTGAGTGAAACACCTATTCCCTTGATGGTGGCAGTGTGAGGAGCTGATATGAAGAAGTGGGAGGAAAATGAATACACCCACTGAAAGGTACTGGTGTGAGCAAAAGAAGGGGAGAGAACAAGATGGCAGATTGACATGCAAATTGCTTCCCAGGACTCAGCAGAGAGTTCTGATTGGATATTCAGAAAATCCTGGAACCCCAAATTGTCAGACCCCATGCTGATGTTGGTGAATGGGCTATAAAAGCATTAGACCAGAGGGGAATGACAACAAGAGAGCAGCAGTTGAGGCAGAGACGTGTTTCGATTACACCATGTGAGTTGTTGCTGCGGAGAACTCCTAACTCATACCTTGTTCCCTACTATTAGATAAATTGAGCAGAGTGCCCTGATGAAATTGCAAAGTGAAAGAATTGAAAGTTTCTATATAACAACAGAGAAAGAAAGAGGGAGACAAGTGCTTCATCAGTATTCTATAATTTGCTGCCTGAAAAAATTTTTGACTTTAAGTTTGAAACTTCAACTCTGACTTATAAATGAATAACAAAGTGTCACAAAATTAGAATATGAGGGAATGGTCATTAACCTGCATGCTTGTAGATTCTGATATGAAAAAGTGTTCCAGTATAGACCTCAGTGATTTGCACAATTTGTTTTTTTTTTTGCTTTTTTTTTTGTCTTATAACATCGTCCCGCTTGAATGACACCAATCCAGATGTAAAAAAAGAAATTTTGAAACAAAACATCTACTACAGACATGATTGCAGTTGATGGCAGATAGTGTCATACTTTCTGTAGGTGTATAGTTTTTAAAGCACATATTAATACTGAATTCTATACTTCAGTCAAATTCCTTAAACATATATCTATGTAAATAGTTTTCATGTAGCAGTGTCTCTACAAGAAACTAGATAGTATGGTTCTTCAACAATGACAAGAAAATATGGAATTGATTTCCTTATAATTAGCTCAATATAGGATGTTCATGAGTAATGAGCTGTCTTTCTATATACTTATCCTAAAGAAGGGAAAATAAAATCAATGTTGTTTATCAAGATGTTTCCTCAAATTATCAACATTTGTTCAATTAGTTATTCAATGCTAAAAGTATTTTATAACAAAAATGATCTTATTTTATATAGTTCATTAAAACTATTTGTTATATATATATCCTTTCAATTTGTATATACATATCAGCTGATACTGATGAAATAGCTCAAAATATTTTCTAGGTTTTACTCCCATTTTGGAAAATTGAACTTTGAGTGAAAGTACTAATTTGCAGATTGTTAAAATGATAACCATTCTGATCAGAGTAAAGGAGTACTGAAGGGTAAACTTATAATGTATAAATTGCAAAAATTAATGTGTGCATATCTTTAGAATTCAATGTTAAATTGTTAGTCTATAGAAAAAAATACAGTATAGGCCAAAAGTTTTAGCTCATTTGCTGGATTTAATAATTAGTAAGTTTCATACCTTTGGTTTAATTACCTTTTTTAAGCTAGGATGCTGTAAGTATCATTAACTCATTAGTGCATGGTGGCCAAATTTTTAGAGAGGGTCTTACATAAAATTTAAAATTTGCCAGCCCAAAGATTATCCACCCAGTAAGCTAGATTAGGCAAAAAGAATTAAAGTTTTAAAGAAACTTTATGCAGTAATGAGTTAATTTTGTTACCATCATTATTATTATTGTTATTATTATTATTATTGAACATAAAAGTGATGATAAAATCACAAAGTGAACTAGGAAAGTAGTTTTCAAAAAGACACAGTGTTGATTTCCCAAGTGGGTATTGGGAATGATTGATCTTGGAAAGCTTTCTTTCTTGGAATACAGTTTAAATTTTAAAATAATCATATGGAAATGAATCAAACAATATATTGAAAAGATTCTAACCAAATTTAAAATGCAAGATTGTAAACCTAGATCAACACCTTGTGAAGTCGTTATCAATCAAATGAGAATGATTGCAAAAGTTTTCCCCCTCCCCATCTTATAGTCACAAGGACACAAAATGCATGCTAAGATATTTTTCTTAGCAGTAAAATGGAACGGCTTGTGTTTTGACACAACTCTGTCCAGATCTGCCATTTCAATCAGTTCAAGATGTCTTGTCAAACTCTGTGCCTTCGAGCAGAGAGAAACCCAGATGAGGGTATGCTGAAGGGCCGTGATATCTAGGGAGTTAGACAATCCCAACTCCATGTATGCAGGGTCTATGGGGAATTTTAGCTCAAACCTATGAGCTGAGATTTGCCCCATGTAAAAAACGGCCTTGTGCCACATCCTGCCTTGTGGGGAGATTAAGGTAAATAATCTCAGTGCAGATCTGCCTTAACTACTAGATGGACATAATGTGTTTGCATGTCCAACCTTGCTTTGGTGTACAAACACCAACTCATGGTTTGTGAATTCTTTTGCCTTCTTACCTGTATGATTTGCTTTAACTATATTGTTTGCTTGCTTGCATGATTGTCTCTGTTTCATCATTTTTGACCTTTTTTTTCTTTTCATTGCAAAACTTTATTAGTTCTGTTTCTTTTATCTTGCATTTTGACAATGGCTTCTAACTCATCACACACAACCTTCAATTTTTAGATAATTCTTTGAAATCCAGAGGTTAAGCCTAAACTTTTGGCTTACACTCAACATTTGTCATTTTCATTACTGCTTTTATAGTTTCATTAGTATGAAAGAGTATCAAAATGGAATTTTCAATGTCAACTTTACTGGACAACACATTTACCAATTTTGTTCCACTTCCATTTTTTAGGCAACTCTGCATGCCTTGTTCAGTCTTCCAGGAAATTGAAATATTTTCTTTAAGAAAATTTTGTGAAGTATATAATGAATATAATTGAGAAGTGACAGCTCCCCAGTTAAGTTTGAACAATATTTGCCTAGCCACCACATTAGCATGGAGTTTAGCATTATTCTAGTGGAATATTACACTTTCTTTTTACTAATTTTGGATGTTATCTTCACTTGGATTTATTAGGTGCTGTACTTGTTTGAATCAATCATTAGGTTTTCTGGAAGAAACAGTAGAAACCTCACTTCCAATCCCACCATATAGTATCACCTTGTGTAGGTGAAGACTGAACTTTCATACAGTTGGTAGTTGTTCATTTCACTTGCCTCATAGAATCTCTTGTGTTCAATATTGTTGTAAAGTATTCTCTACTTTCAAAAACAAAATATTTAAATACACTGTTTTGTTATGTGAAAGTCACATATCAAAAATGACTAACATAACGAAGATGTTTCAAATGATTTTCAACACATGATTTGGATATTTTACTATCTCCCACATTGTATAATGTGGATTCTCAAATAAAATTCAAATTTGATTGTTATTGGTGTCACCAGAGTTGACTGCAATAACTCATGACCTAATAATTTATTAATTAGCATGTTTTCTGCTATGGTTTTTATTTCCACATCTGAAAATACACTTATTTTAAATCGAGGATCCAAGCATGTGGTGATGGCATATAATTCCTTGCTTTTTATTCAATCTTTCCTTTTAATAATAGTACAAATGTTGATAAAATTTAACTTCATTCAAATCTGAAAGTCTTTTTCAACCAAGTTTCCTTGGATATGGTCGATTGGTTAATAATAATAGCACTATACTGAATGGTTCTGGTTTTATAAAAAGTTTCTGTGCTGAAACTAGAAAAAAAATCAGTTTTTCAGTTAAACTATCCACCTCTATCAAACCTAATGGCTGTGAAGGTGGATGGAGGCTGCAACAAATTTTTTAATACCAATTGTCTTGGTCTCCTTGTCATTAGATCCAGTTAGTTGTTTTGTGAAGAATTGTGTGCTTCCTGAAGTGCAACTTCAAATACTTGTTAAAAAAACATATGCACAGGCATCTTGTTCTATAGGCCAGCACAAAAATTTCCAGTCTTGTGATCATTGGGGAAGATGTGACGGGAGCAGGCAAGTGATAGCTGGAAGCTCTTAATCTATAACCAGCACAAATGATAAATATTCAAATTGGTTGCTTAGCTTTTGGATTGAAGCAGGAAAATCGTTTGGCAGCAATATTCATGACTGAGCAGGACCCACTCTGCTCACCCTCAAATGGTAGAGGGCTAGAAAATGTACCCTAAAAGTAGTCAGCTTCACCTACATCTGTCTAGAAAACTGCATCCAGAAGGTTCACCATTATGTAGATGAAAAAACTCAAAAACCAGTACCATGAAATTTAGAGCATAGGACAGTCTCAACTCATATAGACCAGAAAGAACAGCAGCATTTGTTGTCCACAAAATGAACAATTTCCAATTTGGCATTATCACTCTGAGTGAAACTCAGTTGGAGAATGACATCTCAAAAAAAAACAAGGCCAGTACACTTTCTTCTGGAAAGGACTTGATCATGAACAACCAAGAATCCATGGAGTAAGCTATGCCATCCAAAACAATATCCTTTCAAAACTGACAGAACTACCTATGAATGCCTTTATGACTCTCAAAAATCAACATGCACCAATCATCAGCACTTATGCACAAACTTTGAATACTGAAGCTGAGATCAAAGAAGACTATTCTAAGTTTAACTAAGAAGACAAGATCATCCTTTCAGGAGACTTCAGTGACAGAGTTGGCAAAAGAAGTGGAGCAATAGGTAAGGAAAGAGTTGGCAGCATCAACACCAGCACATGTGCTGAACACAACCTGGTAATCACTAACACCTGTATCATCAGAAAAACATACAAAGTCTCCTGGCAAAATCCACACTCCAAATATTGGCAATTGATTGAATGTCATTGTTTGATCCCAAGATCAACAAGATGTACACAAAATGAGAGCCCTCACCAGTGTCGACAAATACTGGACAGACCATCTCATCAATTATGGAAATGACGATTAAACTCAAAAGCAAACATCAAAACATGAAAAATATTGTCAAGAAATTCAATGTTGACAATTCCCAAGACACAAAATTCATTCACAACTTCCAACAGAAACTACTTCAACAACTACCATTATCCATTGAAGACCACTGGAACCAAATGAAGAATGCTATTATCACATCCTCAGGGGGATCACCACATGCATCACTGATGGCGATCATTTTTGCACTCTGGGTGAAAGATTTGCCGTCAATCCTACTCTCCAAAACATTTGAACCTATAATAGGATGCAGGTTCCTTACGTGGTGAAGCATCACATCAACAAGGACATTATGTGGCTAATCCCACCTGTAATTTGTCTACATGCATAAAGGGACATGTACTGTCCATCCAGACACAATCTTCCATTTCGTAACCAATGTGTTGCTGTTCAGGCTCATTTGGAGGCAGTGTACCAATTCCTTTCTGCCAGATTTGGTAATGATGAAAGACACTATTGGATTCAAGATAAAAACAAATATAGATTGGTTTGATAAAAATGATTAACAACTACTACAATTACTAATTACCAAGAAAAAAAAATAAGCCTTCATTTAACTTGCAAAATGACCAACAGTCTGCCACCAAAAAGATTCTATACCAACAGGCAAAGGCAAAAGTTCAGAAGATCACTCAAAACCTGAAAAATCAATGGTGGAGAGAAAATGCCATTGAAATTCAACAACTCACAGATGTCCATGACCCTCTTTAGCCCACTCAAGCTCTTCGCAAAAGTAAAGATGGATCATCAATGATAGAGGGAGAGAGTACTTTGAAGAACTACTGAACCAAACTGTCACCTTTCATAGAGAGATCAGGCACTTTCAAGGCACCCTGTTAACGAGTCCCTAAATAAACTACCAATACTTAAAGTCTTGAAAGCTATCAGTGCTATGAAGAAAAACAAATCCTGTGGACTAGATGGAATTCCAGCAGAAGTCTACAACCATGGAGGTAATCTTATTCAACACCAACTGCATCAACACATCTTGAAATCTGGATAAATGAGGCGTTCCACAAGATTGCAAAAAATCAGCAATAACTACCAACTATAAGAAAGGAGACATATCTGTCTGTGGAAATTACAGTGGAATCCCTCTACTATCAACAACTGGAAAAATTCTCACCCATATCATGAACAATCAACCACTAGCTATGAGGATCCATCTAGAAACAAAAGCCAGTTTCAGACCATCCTATAGAAGAATAGCTATGATCTTCACATTGTGCAAACGACAAGAGAAATGTCTTGAACAGCTTCAACCCTTGTACATGTCATTCATTGACCTTACCAAAGCATTTGGCTCTGTGTTGAGAGCTCTTATGGGACATTCTATATATGGTTGTCCACCAAAATACATCCATATCCTGAAGCTCCTTCATGATGACATGCATTCCTTAGACTTCACCAACAATGACCAATGTGAGCCATTCCAAGACAGATCTGGAGTGAAACAAGGATGTGTCATTAATCCAACTTTATTCACCATCTTCATTGCAATAGTGATTGACATCATAAAAGATGATCTGCCTTCAAGGATTGAGATTGTCTACAGAAAAAATGGTAGATTATTCAACATTGCCAGTCTTTACTCCAAATCCAAAACATCAGAACGTTCTAGACTTGAGATCAAGATAGTTACTTCGGTAACCAGTCAATGGAAGCGAGCTGAGAACGATGGAGCTGGTGTCGAACCAGTTGCATCTGGTATGAAGCCGTTAGGTATATGTGCTGTTAGAATTGATCAACCATCCCATTTGGTACCCTGACCAAAGGTTCCTGACGAGTAGCGACAACTGCCGATTGACCTGATCACATATTGGCAGCAGTGACTAAGAGTCAACCCCAGAATTCCCAGTAGGTGTCACAATCTGAGATAGTGTGTTCTCAGTGTGGAAAGCTGGTTGGGCACTTCCCTGTGGTTAAATGGCTTAGAGTGGTGGCAGAATTTATTAAGAGGAGATCAGTGGCTTGGGATGACGAGGTGGATGATGTGCCTTTAACCACAATGATAAGAGGTCATTACAAGAGTGCACCAAGAAGATTCCATGGGAGGCAAGTGGTGTGTTAAAGATACCAGAGTCGCACTGGAGCATGATGGAGTTGCTGTAGATGATGTAAGCTGGTTGCGAAAAGAGAGCAATGCACCACACATAAACTAGGCAGAAATGGATGCCATACTGAAATGTGTTAACATGGCATTGATGTGGGAAGCAGCAATATTGCATCTTTTCACCAATTCTGCTTGTGTGCACAAATGGATTATGGACACTCTTGTGGGTGTGCACCAAAACAGCAAGTGAAATACTAATCAGGCAATGACAAGCATAGTTGAGGAGTACAGGTTGTTGGTAGGTGTAACCTTGGTGAGGTCAGAACATAACTGAATGGATAGTCTGACAAGTACTACAGTGATGGCTTGATTTGATCAGGAAAACATCTGAACCCCCAAATCATAGATGTGCTGAATGAACAAGCAAGCCCAATTCTGACCAGATAAAAGTTCATTCGTCATCGAAGTGGTCATCTTGGGATAAAGCGGACATTGTATTTTGTCAAGCTGGTCAATCTCATGGTTTCAATGAAGGCTGTAGTAGGAAAATGCAAGGAGTGCTACTCAATCTATCTGCCACCCCTGTGTTGGCAAGACAAATTGGATATCCACAACACTTGGTATTGAGTGGGAATGGACTGGACATAACCCACTACCAGGGCAGAGACTACTGAATAGGTAGTTCAACTGCAATTTTGCTGTGTGCATGTCCCTTCTCTAATGGCATAATGGAAAGTCTCATCAGATTGTAAATTGGATTGCATCATGAAAATTGTTCCATTATGGAAGCAATCTATTGGTACAACGTTGGCCCAAAGGATGATGTATCACTGCTGACTATCCCCACTAACATGATTCATCATTACCAAATCTGGCAGAAAGGAATTGGTACACTGCCTCCAAATGAGCCTGAACAGCAACACATTGGTTACGAAATGGAAGATTGTGTCTGGATGGACAGTACATGTCCCTTTATGCATGTAGACAAATTACAGGTGGGATTAGCCACATAATGTCCTTGTTAATGTGATGCTTCACCACGTAAGGAACCTGCATCCTATTATAGGTTCAAATGTTTTGGAGAGTAGGATTGATGGCAAATCTTTCACCCAGAGTGCAAAAATGATCGCCATCAGTGATGCGTGTGGTGATCCCCCTGAAGCAAGCAGCCCTGAGCCTAATGCAGATGCATCAGATGACACTTCTGTAAACAAGTCATCTGGGGAGGAGGTCACAGTTGTATTATACCACAAAGGAGCACGAGGCACAAGAGACCAGCCCCAGTTTGCCACATAGGGGAGTGTAGCAGAAGTGAAAGGCAGGATGAACTGCTGGCTACCTTCAATGAGGCTGCCTGTTTTCATCAATCAAAAAGACAAAACTTACTCTCCTGCAATGCAGCACACTATGTCCAGCGCTAACCCAAGTATTTCCACTTGCAAAAAATATGTTCGCAGTGCTTAGAATTTGTTGATGCAAATAATTTGTGTCGTGCATAGCAAGATTACTGATGTTTCTGTGCTCAATATAAACAGATGGATTTTCTGTTTCATCAGATAGTGAGTCGCCAATATTACTGTTGTACTGATTATCATGATTCTGATTTCCTTTTTGTTCATCATTGCTTTCTGTGTCCCAGTTACTTTCAACCTTCATTTGCACTGTTTTTGTGTGGAATTTTTTGATGCTTCTACCATGGATGTGTTTCTGTTTTATTTGCTTTGTTTTTTTTATGTCTCCGTTGCTTTGTTCGTTCTGTCTCTCCTTGTCCATGTTCCAGCAGCAGAAAAACAACTTCAAATGGTTCAGCACTTAATCTAACAACTGGACAATTTTGCTGTTACATCCAGTACATAAAAATTTATATACATTTTGTGTTTTAGATGATCCCAAAAATATCAATTAATTTTTTTTATTTTTAAATATATAAAATATTATGTAAACAGAAACACTAAAAAGCAACACAAATTATAAAATAGTCATACATAAATATATAAACATCAAAAACTTTGTTAATTTTAGAAAAAGATAACAGAAACAAAAAAATGAAAAGATATATCAGAATTTAGGCCAAAAATACTCGGAGATTGTGATGTCATTATTTAACATGGATGGCATGGTGGCGTAATGGATAAGTGGCTCAGATTGAGGAATCAGAGAGCTGAGTTTGAATTCCATTCGAATCCATTACATTCACTTACCTTTCCCAAGGGTATTAGCATGTATGAATGCTCTTCTCCTCTCAGCTATGGGTAAATAGCAGGACAGACTGGGTTCTATAGCCTTTGATGGCAACTGGTCTACCGTAGAAAGAAATGGCAAACTACTGCGGGAAAAAATTTGCCTTGTCAGTCAAGTATCAAAAGATACATGATTGTGTGGGATGGTTTGTTGCATCACCATTAAAATAGAAGAACCTGATTTCTGTGCTGAATTCGGCCCAAGCAAAAAGAGATGCACGCACAGCCAATGATGATGTGTACACACAGAAACTGATGTTGCTGTCCTTGACTTATGGCAGGCCTATCTACAAGTGCATATCCATAAGTCACTTTGGCCTTTCAAACTGTAATACTCAACAGGCGAAGATATTGCTTAACACGAATGGGTTTCATGTTGAATGTTGCACCAGCCATAATGAAGTTCATTGTGGATGCTACATTATCGAAAGACAATACAGTTCAATGAGTGGCCTTATCATATGTTGATGATATTTATATTGACGAGAGCTTGATTTCAGCAGCTCGCATGAAAGAATACTTGGCTGCATTTGGTTTGACCTGCAAGGATCCGGAGTGGTTGCAAGACAGGACATGTGTACTGGGTTTACATGTCGAGTAGGATAACAACACACATAAGTGGAAACGTGAAAATGACATTCCATCAGTTCCTGAGGCTCTGACATGACATAACGTCTTCTCATGGTGTGGAAAGCTGATGGGTCATGTTCCTGTGTGTGTGGTTGGCTTCATGTTGCTGCATCATTTGTTAAATGCAGAACAGTATCAATCACATCTGGCTGGGACGATGAAGGGACAGATGTTCCCCCTTAAGAACATGATTGAGGACATAGCTGAAAGAATATGCCAGAATGACCCTGCACACGGTAAGTGGTGCACAAGCGGACACACCTATGAGGTGTGGGTTGTTGCATGTTCTCTCGCCACAAGGGTTTCGTTGGAGGTTGATGGAAGCGTTGTGGGGGACGTATGTTGGCTGTGGCCTGTGAAGGAGGCACAACATATCAATTTAACAGAATTGGATGCTATTCTGAAAGGCCTCAATTTAGCACTACAGTGGGGCACATCAGAGTTACACCTCTTCACAGACCCCGCAAGTGTGCACCGGTGGGTATGAAACATGCTCACTGGCAAAGTCAGAATACGAAATAAAGTGGCAAGTGAGATGCTGATCTAGAGGCATTTGAGTACGCTTGAAAAGCTGATCCAGGAGTATAACTTATTGATCATAAGTTTAGTAACGTTGAATGAGAATCAAGCGGATAAGCTTACAAGAGTTCTGCAACAATGGTATGATGTGATCAAGAAGGAGGTCGAACCAGCATGCCCTATATGCACTTCTGTTATGATGTTGATTTGGGGTTAGTAGAGACAAACGCCAAGTGACATGTAACAATAGAAAGGGTTTTAATAGGTTGGTAAATAGGTACAGAAATCGCCTGAGTAGTCAATAACTAGCTCAGCTAAGAACTTCTCTGTCTTTTGACATGCCACTATTTAAAGTCTTTGTTTGCAGACAAGTTCATCTTCAAGAGGGGTGGTAGGTTTCCGACACAACACCTCCCTCTTGAGATTAATTCCGAGGAATTAATGTCTTTTCCTTTTGGGATCTGGACTTCAACGTTCCAATCCTAGTTCTTTTTTTTTGCTTGTCCTTCCTGGACAACTGTTTCAGGCAATGGTGGAGTTGGTGTATCAATAAATCATATGATACCTTCATTGGTTCTTCATTTTTAAATACTTATTTCTTCAATGATTCTTTTCCTTATTTGGTTCAAATGTCTTTTGTGCGTCATTTTTTACTTATCATGTACAAAATTTTACCAATTTTTGAGTTACCACTCCATCTTGCCAAAATTCCTTCCCATTTTCATAATTTTAAAAAACTTTATTTCCGCCTGAGATATTTCACATTTTCTTGATGCGTTTTGTTCTGGTAACTTTTTTTCTTTCGGCAGCAGCCTATTGAACACCGATCTAATTTTTCAGCAAACATCAGTTCAGCTGGAGACATCCCTGATATTGCGTTTGATTTGGTGTTATTCTGTATACTTAAAAACTGCTGTATATTACCATCATCTGTATTAGTACCATTTGTTTTTTTAAGAGCTCTCTTGAACGTATCAACAAACCGTTCAGCCTGTCCATTTGACCTAGGATGGTACGGTGAAGTCGTGATGTGATCAATTCACAGAGTCTTACAAAACGTCTTAAATTCACTTCCTGTGAATTGAGTTCCATTGTCGGTGACAATTTTTTCTGGTACTCAAAAACGTGCAAACAGTTCTGTAAGAAAATCTTTTGTTACAGAAGCAGTTGGTCTTTTGCACTTAAAAATTTCAGGCCACTTGGAAGAGCTATCCACAACTATCAAGTAGAAATTACCATTCATGGGTCTAGCATAATCTATGTGAGTCTGGTCCATGGAACATCTGTTTTTGACCATGGTGTATTTACTGGCGGTGCTTTTCGCTGCCATTTGACACCCCTACAAGTTTTAACTACCTGTTCAATGTCTTTGTCCATATTTGGCCAATAAATGTAACTCCTCATCAGGGCTTTCATACGTCCAATACCAGGATGCCCTGATGAAATTCCTTCAAAATCCGCTTTTGTAGTACAAACAGTATCACGACCCTTCCAGCATATAACAGCAATTCATCACATATTGAATATGCTGGTGAAGAAGTTTTATACTTTTCTGAAGTTACAACTTCTTTCATTTTTCTAATAAAAATGTCGTTTTCTGCTTTTAATTTTATTTCATCTAATGTCACCGGTAATTCTTTTACTGTGTTAAACATTACTTCCACCAATTCATTTTCTGCTTGTAACGATGCTATCACCGTATCTTCTAGCGGTTCCGAAGACGTTTGGATCAGCCTAGATAAACCATCAGCATGGCTTAAATTTTTAGATGATAAAAATTCCATTTTAAAATTGTAATTCAACAAAATGGTTCCCCATCGTTGCAAACGGTTTGCCGTATGAGTAGGTATACCCTTCTTTGAACCATAGATTGAAAGCAGCAGGCAATGGTCGGTCTGCAATATAAACCTTCTTCCATGTATGTACTTATGGAATTTTTTACAAGCATAGATGATAGCTAAGCTTTCTTTTCTCAATTTGAGAGTACTTTTTTTCTGGGGTAATAATGTCCTTGATGCATGTGCCACTGGCTTCAGATTGCGTGCCTCTGAATTTATGCAGAATTACCGCACCTATTCCGTACTCACTTGGAGTCCGATGCCACTATAATTTCCTGTTTAGGGTCATAATGTGTTAGTGATAATTCCGACGTCAAAATATTCTTTATTTTGTCAAACGCCTTCTGACACACTTCTGACCATTCCCACTTTGCTCCCTTTTTAAGCAATTTATTTAATGGAGCCGTAAGGCTGCACAAATTAGGAATATATATCCCATAATAGTTAGCAAGTCCTAAGAATGCTTGTAGCGTTACTACATTTTTGGGAGTTGGCATGCTTTTGATCACTTGCCCCTCACCGATCTGGTCTTCTTCCATCAGAGTCTATTATCTGCCCCAAAAAACTTAATTTCACTCATAAAAATTCACATTTTCAGCTGCAAGTTTGAATCCATATTCTTCAATTTTTTTCAAAAACCTGATTAATATGTTCCAAATATTCATTTCAATCTTTACTTTTTATCAAAATATCATCAAGATATGCTATGGCTAGTCCAACCCTGCCAGCACAGTGTCCATAATTTGCTGAAAAAATACTAGGGATACTTTTAAAACCAAAAGGCAGATGGTTTGTATAAACCCTTGTGTGTATTGATAGTCAACAATTTAGAACATTCTTCGTCCACTTTCACTTGGAGATAGGCATCCGATAAATCCAATTTAGAGAATATTTTTCCTCCACTTAAACTTGCAAAATGTCTTCTGGTGAAGGCAAAGGATATGTGTGGTCTTTTAAGCAATCATTTAGACCCGTAGAGAAATCGCACACATCCAAATTTTATTATTTTTTTCTTAACATATACAACAGGGCAGGCCCACTCTGAAAATTCAATGCGTGAAATAACTCCTAAGTTTTCAAGCCGTTCCAATTCTTTGTTAATCTGTTCCAAAACACCAAATGGCACATTTTTTTCGCTTGAAAATAGGTTTTACATTTTCCTTCACTTCAAATTTTGCCTTCATCTTTTTACAACATCCAAGACCTTCTGAAAATAAATACTATGAAATTTTATTTTCAGATCTTTCACCAAATTTTCTGTAACCCGATTTTTTTACATGGAGAAGAAATATTAATTCTATTGCAAAAAGAATTTATAGGGAGTTCTCATAAATTAAAAAGTATAATCTAATCTGTTCCAAAAAAATTTGAAATATTTTGTAGCACATAATACTTTAGACTTTAGTGTCTTACCAACAAATGAAATATTACAAGAAAATTCACCTTGAAAATGCAATTTTCTTTCAGAAATCCTGTGAGCCACTTTTTCAGTCTTTTTAAGCAAAGGTCTGCCTATTTTAATCCATGTTGCTGTATTAATAATGGAAATATCACTTCCAGTATCTAGCTGTAGTTTAACATTTTTTCCATTAATTTTTACCTGTACGAATTTTCTTTTCTGCCCCTCCTCAATCTCCTGACGTGATAACACAATATTCACATTATCTTTTTCGACTTAAATTTTTTCTTTTGCTTTTACAATGAGTACTTATATGGCCTTTATTGCCACACGAATAGCAATTTTTGTCGCGAAAAAAAACATTCACTTTTAAAATGACCACCACCACATCCAAAGCACGTTGGTTTTTTAACGTTTTTATTAACTATTAACCATTTTTGGTCGAATAGCATGGACACGGGATATGTCTTTTTCTTCAATTTGCGTATTGTCATGTTTTAAGTTTCCAATTCTTTGACACCGTAACCTTCTGCAAAGTAATCTCGGAATTTTGTTCGAGTTTTGCCAATATTCGGGACCTTATGTCCTTATCTTTGCTAGAAGTCAAGCCTTGAACGAATATTAAACATTTAAATCGATCAATTGAAAGATCATGTAACATAAAACGTTCACACATTCTGTTAACATTTCCAGCATATTTATAAACATCCTCATCGTGACACTTTACCATATTCAAACACGAGAAACGAGTATGAAACAAAACTAACTAACTCGCTCAGCCAAAAATACTAGATAAAGTATTAACAGTTTCTTTGAAAGAAATGTCAGCAGTTTTTATTTTCATCTGTACCCAACTTTTGTAAAAGTAAACTCACTTTTTGTTCATCAGTCCAACCTTCACATTTTTTTTCAAATATTGTTTCAAATCTTCTGAAATACGCAGGAAATGTTATGCCCTCCTCTGGGTTAAATTTGAACTCAGTAATAGAATTAGCAATACCTTCGGCCGTGAATGACGAATTTACTGGATTCTTAAGTAAAATCGCTTCATATAAAGCCTTTGTGTCATTTCGCTGCTGAACTTGTAAATCCAATAGTTGTTCCCGAAACAATTTTTGTTGCTCTTGTTGCAATTTTTGTTGCTCTTGTTGCTGAATTTGACTTTGCACTAGAGTTTTCGTTAATGCAATCAAATCACCCATTATGCGTAATAGATTACACAAAACACTTTTCGAAAACAAACAAAAAGGGAAAAACACGTATATATCCACAATAAGCACAAGTCTTGGTTTTTTTTGGCACGTTGAAATCCCAATTCTTCGTGAAGAACAAAGTTCGACGTATTTTTTTTTTTTTTTTAAGAGCGAGAAAAAAAATTTATATAGTCCACCTAGAGTTGAAAAATTCTCCACTCAGCATGATGAATGAATCTCTCGTTGCCACTGTTATGATGTTGATTTGGGGTTAGTAGAGACAAACGCCAAATAACACGTAACAATAAAAAGTGTTTTAATAGGTTGGTAAATAGGTACAAAAATCGCCTGAGTAGTCAATAACTAGCTCAGCTAAGAACTTCTTTGTCTCTCTGTCTTTTGACATGCCACTATTTAAAGTCTTTGTTTGCAGACAAGTTCATCTTCAAGAGGGGTGGTAGGTTTCTGCCACAACAACTTCCATGGTGAACAAAACCTCTCTGGAAACCTTTAATTTATCTGGAAAACATAGTTGAATGGATATTATGTATTATTTATGGTCAAAATATATTTCGTTGATTGATTGCAGCCCAAGTTGATTTGTAATTTATGGTATTATTGCTTCAAAAAACTCATTAATATCATCTGACAGAAAGTATTTTTTGAACAAGGCCCACCATCATTAATTATAGGCTTCTGACACTGCATTTAACTGATCTTCTAAAAAGATTTCTTAGATGACTAAAAACTTTGTTTTTGTTCTTAATACGTTTTTTATATCTGAATAGTATAGTGGAAAGATCTCATCAGAGTATAAAGAGAATTTATTTTATTCAAGCCGTTTTTCGAAAATGGAAGCAGTGTACTGGCATAATATCACACCGAAAGATGACATATTGTCCACTAATGTGCCTGCAATATGATTCAGTTACCAACTGAAAGTGAAGGGAATTATTACAACGTTACTACATGATCATTGTAAGAATTACAGTATATACAAAGTTGCAAGCAGTGTGGGTGTGAAAGTTCCCCATGGCCAGTGTACCTCCAGGTATCAAGTGGGTCATGTAACAGACATTGTAAGTCCACAAACAATAATAGTTGATGTGATGCCTCGACATGTAAAAGATCTTTGCCTACTGTGGCAAAAAAGAAGTTACTTGCTGAAAAAAGGGCATGTATTCTATATATGCTGAAGATGGTATATTCAAATTAGAAACAAGTCAGTTGCAGGAGTCGCCATAAAGGTATTTTGATATGCTAATATTCGGCGTACTTTCCCAGTTATTGATGAATGAAAAAAATGCTCAATCTATAAAAGCAGTTAAGAAGTTGGAAAAGGAGGACAGTTTCTTCATTTTTTTCATTAGTTCTCGAACTGGTGGTTGGAAAAAAAGGGTTATGTGGAGCAAATTTAATTATACCCTGCTTCTTAAGTAAAATTTCAACTAAAATGAAGTTTGGCTATATTTTAATTATTACTTACTAAACACAATGATGTATGTAGGAAGAATAATAGGTTCATTTCTTTGGTTTTCTCTTCAGTTAACAGCATGGAAACTTAGACATTTGCAGGGACACTGGTTGTTTGCAATATATATCCAACAGTTTTACTTGACCAATGGAAACAGTCATCATTTCATGAAAAATCTTTTTATAGTCATTATAATTAGTTGTAATCCAATATTTGTTATTTTTTAAACCTATTTGGCATTATCTAGGATTTATAATTATATTTAAAATCTTGCTTTTTCTTCATTTGATTCTGTTCATTTTTTCTATACATGTATTTATATGTAATCATTTCTATTGAAAACATTCTGAAGATCATGTGAATAAACATTGAAATATTATCTAAACCACCTATGAAATTAACTTCATTACTGTAAGTATTTATATCCCTGAAGTATATAAATAGCAACAGACAATATTTAGAAGTTGCATCAGTAGCATTGCATATTTAATAATGTGATTAGAGTTTAAGCTGTCCCTTGTCATCCATGAGATTGTTGTGGAAAAAAAGTTTTGATAAACAAAACAATAAAAATTTTATATAAAAATAAAAAGTGTAAATTTAACTGGATATAAATGACAGTAATTATATTATTAATAAATTACATGATATATTTAAAACAAATGTTGTAAAGACATCTTTCATGAGTATAAATGAAAGTTGAAAAGATAAATTTATTTGAAGTAATAATGTAAAAAACAAGGTGATGTATTCTACTTTCCTTATGTCAAGTGTGTTCTTTCTATTCTTAAACAGTTTTGTCTTCCAAAATTTGACCGCCTCATTGTCCTAAGCATTGTTTAAATGTATGCAGTTTACCTGGTGTTCATGAATTTAGTCTCTGGCTCAGTGGAACAAACATTCAAATCACAAGGATGAATTATATAATACATAAACAGAGGAATTAAAAATTTTATCCAAGGTATTAGATAAAGGATCCAATTTTAAATTCCCCAAACATTATCAAGAAGGCAGGAGGGTATTCTTTTGGTTGTTCATTTATAACAACTCAAATGAGGGCAACATTTCAAATAAATCAGTGTGTAATAATAATCATTCTATATCTTGGAAATTCAGACAAAAATTGCCTAATTTTGTCATTAGCAGCCTTTTTTTATATTTTTTACTTTTTCTTATAAATGGTGGACTTTTTTTCATCAGTTGCTTCATGAATTAGGTTTATTTTTTTTTTGATGTTTTCTTTAAAAAAAAATTTCTACATCAGAATATTAGCACATCAACTAATGAGACATTGAAACAGTTACTATGAATATTCTGATGTATATGTTTTTGTCTTAATATCATGTTTCACTCATGAATAGCTAGCATGAAAATGTATAGGAAACATTTGCACCTTGATATCTATAATATTAATAGTATGGTGACCTTTTCAATATTCCTATACTCTTTAAAATACACTACTATTAATTATTATTAATTCTGGTTTCACTTCCCATAAAAGACCATGCTATTTAATAATTCAATACAGAGATTTGGTAAAAACAGTCATCTATTTTCAAACAAATCTTTATTTAATGATCTAAATCAGGTGTGTCAAACTAGCGGCCCTTTACATGCATCTTGGTAGCCCTTACAAACTTTTCTATAGCTGTGGTATATCGATAATTTTGTTTATGTTGGTATTGCAAATTATTAAAAATAGTGAGATTTTTTTCAATTGCTATGATTAGATTATTTATTCTATCTCAATGTTATTTTTTGTTTTTGAACGTCAGTGACTATTTTTAACTTCCGGTTAATCATGTGATCATCCTTGACAACTAAATAAGAACATATGTAAAGTGAAAATAATTTTGTAATATTTTGCTTTAAAAATGTCCAATTCTACTCTAGTATCTGAAAAAAGACTTTTGTTTCAAGAAAAGTGGGAATTATGATACTTTTGTAGCACTGTTAATGGAAAGATAAACTGATTTGCAACCACTGCATTGTGACGCCAAAAGAATATAATGTGAAAAGACATTATGAAACAAACCATCAATCTTATGATGAATATGAAGGAGATATGCAGGTTTCAAAAGACCTCATTAATTCAATAGTTAAGTTAACACATGACAAGAGTTGATTTTTGGTCAAAAATTCAGAAAAGATAACATTAATTCTGTTATTGCAAGCTTTGAAGATGATCCCAATGATTGAATCAGTGGAAAATCATCGATAAGAAAATTTCATAAATGAAAATTGTATGTTCAGAATAGTCAAAAAAGATTTCAAGACCTTTCATTCAATGAAAAACTGTTGCTGAACAGATTGATGAAATGGCAGGTGATTTGAGCTGACAGTTGAAGACTTTATCAAGTTTAGAACATTTTTCATTGCTCTGGATGAGACTGTTGACATAGCTGGAATAAATACAGCTCACCATTTTCATTAGGCTTGGTGACAGTTTTTCAGGACTATTTTTTCAAAAATTAAAATGAAAAACTAATTGAACTGGTCCCAATGCATGATACTACCTGAAACCAGAATATTTTTGAGAATGTTGAACAGTAGAACTCCATGAGTATGACCTTGATTTGAAATAAACTTGTGTGTTTATCTACTGATGGTGCTGCCAATATGGTTGGGAGACAAATGGTGTTGCTGCCAAGTTAGGTCAAAATAGGAAAACATATATCCAGATTCAACAATCAAGCATTTTCACTTGTAGCAATTCATCAACAGAACTTTTGTTCTTTGATTTTTTATTAGATCATATTCTGATCCATTTGCCATTAAAACAGTGAACTATATCAGATGTCGTTGCTTTCCCTTATCACTTTCCCTTTATCCATCATTGAAAGATGTGAATTTTCAAGTTCCTTTGTTATGTTCTCCCAGAAGTTCAGTGGCCTTTCCTGATGTTACTGGAAAGATTTTTTTTTTTTCATTTTCTCTAAAATGAAGGTCAAATGTTCAGATGAATTGAAGGATCCTTCTGGAACTACATTTCTCTAGCTTTTTCAGTAGATCTTCATCTTTGAGGAATTGTCCACCAGCAAGGCCAAATAAGATATAACAGTTCAGTACTCTTTTCTTTGTTTCCAACAAAATTTTCCTGTCTCTTAATGCCCTGCTTATCTTTTGGAATGTGTCTTTGGTCATCCCAATATGTCTCAATATCTCAGTGTTGCACATTCTGTCCTCTGTTAGAACACTTCCCAGATATTTAAATTTATGTACCTGTTTGATTTTAGTATCCCTGATCTGTTATTTGTATTTAGTGCTCTTCTTTTTGCTGATGACCATGCATTCTGTCTTCTTGTAGTTTGTTTAGTCCCTTCTTGCTCTCCTTCGCTACCTTCTGTAGGAGGTTTTGTAGTTTCCTTTCCATGTCTGCTATCAGCAGTGTGTCATCTGCATATCTTACATTGTTAAGATTGTAGTTGTCAATGATGAATCCTGGTATCCTAGTTGCTTTGCTATATAGGATGAATAAGTCTGGTAGAAAAAAAACATCCTTGTCTTACACCCCTTTCTATTTTTGTATATCTGCTAAACTTATTTTTTATCCATATGCAGGCAGTTTGCTGTCAGTATAGATTTTTGATTATTCTAATGTCTTTCCCAAATATGTCGAGGTTACTGAGCAGCTTTAACAGTTCTTTATGGCATACTTTGTTGAATACCTTTGTGTAGTCTATAAAACACAGGTAATATGTTCTCCTGCATTTGTATTTCTCTTTCTGATAACATTCTGAGCATAAATATTGCATTCCTTGTTCCACTGTCTTTGATGAATCCACACTGTTCTTGTCCTATATCTGACCTGATTCTGCTGCATGCTCTACTCATCAGAATTTAGATGATGAGTTTTTTGTTATGTGGCTCATTTGTCTGATTGTTTGGTGGAGTTTACATACATTTGCACCTTGTTTCTTAGGCAGTGCTATGAAAATAGGCCTCTATTACAATTCTGTCTGGCCCTGCCAATTTGTTCCTGTTCAGTTAGACCAGGGCAGCTTCCAATTTGGTTTTTAATATTTCCGGCGTTTCGGTATTTCTGTGTATTGCCGGTTGTTCTCTTTCATTGTGGAAGAGATCACCAATATATGCATTCCAGCACTGAATTATTTTTTCTTTCTCTAAAATGAGCATTCCATACTTGAACCTTATGTAGCCTGTTGATGAGCATGTCTTTTGTCCTGTTACTTCTCTTATTTTTTTATGCATATTTCTTTATCTGTGATACTCATTCTCTCTATTTCTGCACATTTTTTGTTGATTCATTTTTCTTTAGCCTGCCTGCATTTGTTCCTTATTTCATTGTGCAGTTTTGTATATTCTTTCCCATGTCTTGGCATTGTTTTCTGTCTCTTCAAGAATCTTATTTGTGATCCATTCATTTTTTCTTCTTTGTCCATTTTTCTTTGGGATAAACTTGCTTGCTGATGCCACTAAAGCTTCTCTTAGTATGTCCCATTTTGAGTTTCACTTTTGTTCGTCATATCTTCTTTTCACACTGTCCATATATTTTTTTCAAATTTCCTGGCCTGAAAGACACAGGAGCGCCTGTTTCATTGCTGAGAGAGAAAGAATACAGATGGGTGAAACAGAAGGAAGGGATGTGGGAAGCGGTCATAGAAATCACACAGGTGGATGGCGGCCCCCTGAAGATAAAAGAGATGGTGAGGCTTCCTGTGAGAATTGGAAAATTGAGAAGTACCCAGAACTTCTACATAACACCCAATCTGTGTATGGAAGCAATCTTAGGAGAAGATTGGCTTCAGAGCTAGAGGGCTCTTATAGAGTTTAACCCTACTGTGTTAGTAGTAAATGGCGAGGGAACGCCATTGGGAGATCCACCAGAAGAAGTTACAAGATGGTGGTAGAGGAAGATATAAGGCTACCCCCTAGAACAGTGATGTCAGATAAGGGTAGGCTGATGACAGGGAAGAGAATGAGGAAGGGAACCCCACAATTAGACCCCGTAGAAGAAAAGGGCCCAGAAGAGAATGAGCTAGCTCTGTGTGAGGCAGTAGTAGAGGCAGCTGAAATAGTGCCCATTATGATGGTGAACCAGGCGCATAAGACAATAAAGGTTAAGAGAGGAGAGTAGGTAGGAAAGGCACTACCCCTGTGAACTCTGAATCGAGTGAAATTCGATGAGTAACAAAGAAAATATGTAGAGCAACCAGAAGAAATAGCAGACGAAGAGATATTGGCACCTGATAAATTTAGGGCCAGAGTGTGAGGTCTGCTAAGAAATAATCAGGATGTGGTGGCCAAGTCAGATAAGGAATTCAGCCAGACCCACACTGTAAAAATGAAGATCGTTACCGGTGATCACCCCCCTGTGAAATTGAAGCCTTATAGAATGCCTGTTCATAAGAAGCCCCTAGTGCAAGAGGCAGTGAAAGAGATGTTGGAAGCTGGGATGATAGAAAGATCAATTTCCCCTTGGAGCTTCCCAATTGTAATAGTAGACAAGAAAGATGGTGGGCACCGTTTTTGTGTGGATTTTAGGAAACTAAATTCCATCTTTAAGCCTTTGGTGGTGCCATTGTCACTAATTGATGACATATTGGCAGTGGGGAAAGTACTTCTCCAGGTATTGGTAGGTAGCCCTTGATGACACTGACAAGGAAAAGGCTGCATTTGCGTGTCACCTGGAACTGTTTCAGTTCAGTGAGATGCCATTCAGTTTGGCTAATGCCCCGCAAATCTTCCAGCAACTTATGTCAGTAGTGTTAGGGGGATGCGAGAGTTTTGCTATGGCATATCTAGACAATATTCTGATATTTTCAGAAACACCAGAACAACACTTTTTCCATCTAAAACAAGTGTTGGGAAGACTAAGAAAGCACGGTTTAAAATTAAGATTATCAAAATGTCAGTTTCTGAAGGATGAGACTAGATATTTTGGCTTTGTTATAAATGGCGAATGTATTAAGCCCAACATGGATAAGGTGAAAATTAGAAGGGAAATGCCAGAACGTTAGTCAGTGAGACAACTAAGAGGATTTATAGGGGCTATAGGGTACTACAAATGATTCGTCCCGGCATTCTCAAGAATTGCCATACCCCTAGTAGCACTGACGAAGAAATACGCTAGGTTCAAATGGACAGAAGACTGCCAAAGAGCATTCTGTCCTGCTGCTGACATACCCAGACCTCAGAAAGCTGCCAGTGAACAGTGTGTAGGAACAGTTCTCACACAGCCGTGCCCCGATAAAGAAGGACCAGTGCCAGGCATACCAGAGGAAGTACCAACATACTTTCTCTCTCATAAGTTCTCAGAGATACAACAGAGATGGCCAGTAATAGAAAGAGAGACATGTGCTATCATGTATGCTCTCCAAAAACTGGATTACTATTTGAATGGTGCTGTCTTTACTATAAAGACAGACCACAGGTCCCTGCAGTACCTACTACAGGCAGAATGGACGAATAATAAGATTCAACAGTGGGCGCTAAAGTTAAGTGGCTACCACTGTAAGATAGAGTACTTGGCAGGGAAAGAAAACACCTGGGCCGATTTACTCTCAAGAATACAGAAACAATTAGAAGAAAGATCTGTAAAAGTAGAGCAGGGAGTAGATGATAAAGCTTACCGAATCGGAATAATTAACTGCAATAAGTTAAAGGATGACCTATGTTAGAATCAGACGAAGAAGGGGACACACCAATGTTGACCAATCCTTACTGGACAGAAGAGAATGAGAAGGAGCAGGCAGACAGTGAGATAGCTGCTCTTAGAGAAAATGTGGAGGCAGGAGAGACCACCAAGTATGCAATAATAGATGAAAGGCTGTATTATCTCTCAGGTAGAGATGAGGAAGTTAAAGCGAAGTTGTATGTGCCCAAAAGTTGATGTTAGAACAGTGCCATGAGAGGTTGGGGCACATGGGAATTGATAGAACATATGACCTAATAGGGAGAAAGTACTGTTGGCCCAAACTGTACGGAGAGGGCACTATGTTTGGAGTTGTGTAGTGTGTCAGCTGCAGAGTAGAAGGCATGAAATGACACCATTGGAAGTGATGGATGTGCCAAGCTTCCCCTTCGAGAAAGTGAGTATGGATGTATCAGGAACATATGGGAAAACTGCATGAGGAAATAACTATATAGTGAGTTTTATTGATTGGCCAAAAAATTGGCCTGAGGCATTTGCAGTATCAGACAAGAAGGCTAAAACTGTAGCTGGCTTGTTAATAAGTGAAATCTTCCTTAGGTATGCCGCCCCTGTGCAACTTGTCACTGATAATGGTACAGAGAATATAAACAGCATAATGAGAGAAGTGCTGACAGGTTTGAATATAGAATGCATAAAAATATCTCCATATCACCCCCAATGAAATGCTAAAGTGGAAAGGTTTCATAGAACCTTGGGAGATGTGTTAGCTAAACTGCCTAGAGAAAATACAGAAAATTGGGATCTGTACTTGACACAGTCACTGGCGTCCCTGAGATTTACGATTAACAAAACATCCAGATTTTCGCCATACTTTGTTATTTGGAAGAGACGTGGTCCTGCTTGTGGATAACTTGTTGAAGCCCCAAAGAAAGTATATGGGGGAAGATCATCATCAGCTGTTGTTGGAACAACAGCATAAAATATTTGTACAGGCCAGAAGAAGAATAAAGAGAACACAGAAGAAGAAATGAGAGGGTGAATGCTGAAAGAAAGGTAGTAGAATTGGAGGGTGGAGACCCTGTCTACTATAAAATTCACCAGGGAGGAGGAAAGATAGACCAGAGATGGGAACCATACTACTGGATAGTAGAACAGACGGGCCCAGTATCATATGTAATATGGGATCAAGTGGCAGGACGGGCAAGGAGGGCCAATGCCAAAAACTGAAATAGCTAATCTAGAAATGAGTGAGCTAAGGCCTAAGAAAGCAAGAACATGGAAGGTAACTCTAGTTGAACTGGAAGAAATGGAGATGGAAGAGGATACCGAAAATGAAGAGATAGATCAATTTAGCCATCTGGACAAAGCGATCTGAGATCTAGACATTGAATCAACAAGTAATGAAGAAGTCCAAAGTACAGACTCGAAGCACAACGAAGAATCAAGAGAGAAGGAAAAGGACGAAACACCTCCTGAAGAGGAGTTGAACCCTGAGAGAAGGTTAGAGGTCGAACAGGAACTACCTCTGAAGATGAGATTGAGAGGGGTGGGGAAGCCCAAATCTCAGTAGAACAGAGAAGGCTGTGAAGAATAGAAGTGTTCAGTTTCAACAGATAATGACATTGGCTCATTCAAAAACCTACTTGCTGACTGTGGTGGATGTATATGGAGGCGCAGGTTGCACCTCATGATGGACGGAAGAAGACTATTGGCATTGCTGACTGACCATCAGTAGTATCATGAAGTTAAGGCCTTTGGAGGGGGAGCCCTGCGCACCTGTCCAGACCAATCGATCTGCTAAGAGTTTGTTAGAGGAGGGAAGAACTGAAGGGTTACAAGCTTAGAAAAGAAATTATGGAATAATTGAGTGAAGAATTGAATAAGACAGAATGTTTAAGAAGAATAAAAACAAGAGAATCTTATTCCCTTGCAGGAAATAAACTAAGAAATGAGCTAAGGCAGCTGGATGCAGCCTGGTTGAAGATCGGGCAAGATTATTCCCAGAAGAAAGGATATCTCAGATTATTATATTCTCTAGAATTGGAGGCCACCATGATAGAGGCTCAATGGAAGGACATGAAAAATTACCTGAAGGAAATAGAGCTACTGCAGACAAGAGAAAAGAGATCGATGGTTCCGATTGTTGGGAAAGCATTAAATGTCCTGTTTGAAACAGTGACTGAAGATGATGTTAAAATCATAAGAAGAAAACTGGGAGAAGTGGAAATAAACCAGAGAACACTAGCTCAGGTGGCAAGTGAGAGTCTGTCAATATCAAATATGACAAGGTTGGAAGTGGCCAAGAATAGTGCCAGAATTGGTTAATAAATAACCTAGCAGGGTTGAGACAAGAGGTAATTAATGATACAGAAACTGTAATGATGGAATTACAGGAAATAAGTGGATTTATGCAAAAATATTTCCAACTAATGATAATTACGAATAAGGTATGACAAACTAGTCAGCCGTTGACAACCTTGCTGGAATATGTGAGAGAGCAATTAGACATGTTGTCATTGGGACACCTGTCCCCAAGCATAGTAACCCCGGGTCACTTAAGGGAAATGCTACTCAGAATACAAACTGAATTACCCCATCATTTAAGGTTGCCAGTAGGTCCCGCCAAAGAATTGTGGAAATATTATAGTGCGCTGGGATGTGTGACCTTGTTGGAAAGTGGAAAACTATTTGTTTGGATATCTATTCCATTGTTGGATAGAGAGAGTATATTCGAGATATACCAGGTTATAAATTTACCTATTCCTTACCCCCGAGGAGATCAAGGTTTGGGAATGGTGGAAAGATACAAGGTGGAAACAAAATACATAGCTTTAAATTCGGATAGAACAAAGTTCATGTTGCTAACAGTTGCTTTCGGAAAGAGGTCAAATCAAGGTAGGGTTGGGGTGTCTAAATTAAAGCAAATGATGACATTCATTATATGCATATCATCTAGTCTGTTTCAGCAACAGAGAGTTATTGGCATTATGCGTTATTGCTACATTGTTAAGTGTCTGAAGATTTATTTTTTTCTAAAAGGGTTGTTTGCATATAAATGTGTTGTATTGAACTGCAATTTGTTTTTTTGACGACTTCATAAAGGGTTTTTTATCTTATGATTGTGTTAAGCTAGCTTTTAAACCTTTTATTAAACTATGAAATTTTAGATCTTTTTTTATGCTAATTATTTAATGTGAAAATTTCATGATGTCAGCAAAAAAAACTGTTAGCCCTTATGCCCCTTATTTAAATTATTGCTTCAGCTGTTTCCATAGTAATTAATTTTACAAATGAATATGCATATAAAGATGCGTAAATTTCAAGATTAGTTATTCAAAATTTCCAAATGTGGCACAAGGCCGAAAAGGGGATTGGGGAAAGGACGGTCTTCTTCTGTCTTAACTATAACTTAGCTAGCCGCAAGCACTGACCCAAACGTACGAAACAATATTCCTTACACCAAAACAACACATTCATTCGTACCTTTCTTACTACAACCACCATAATACCTCTTTGTCTCTATGAAAATACTAACTAGTCCCCATATTTACAATTCGTGGTCTGTGGGGGGGGGAATAAAACAACAATTCTAAAAAATAAACCCCCAATGAGTATTTACAATATGCATACAAAAAACTATTTACAAGAAACTAAAGAAAATAAGATTAGTAATAAAACCCCCCACAGTTTCCTAAATGTGACAGAAACATCACTTCACTGGCCGAAATCAATGCGGGACTATAATAGTATAAACCATTCATTCATCCCAATCACTCACACTGTCATGCACTCATTCAGACACAACAACAAATACGAAAAAAAAAAAAAAAACACTCACACGAAAACGAAAGGCGCCCCGCATCCACCAGCGAACTGACATCACTGACCACCTAACGAGGGAGGGGATGGGGAATTAAACTTAAAGAAAAAACAAATGGGGACAGAAATAAAAGGGGGCCAATGAGCATACATACCCTAGCTAAGTTAACTGAAAAAAGGAAACTAAATCATCAAAATGGAAAACCTAATCTAGCCTAATTTCAGGATGGGTTGCACAAGTTCAACCCAGGAAGAGCAATATCCTGATGCCTAACCGGCATCAATGTGCCACTCCAAGTCAGCTCCTTTCACACGACACAAGCGCGCAAGATTCACCCACCTTTTGCTGAATTCTGATGAAGTGAGCCGCCGCCTTTCCGTCCTAATCTTGACTTTAAGCTGATGCTTAAAGTACAAGATCAGTTGGGAAGAGGTGAACTTCTCGCCTCCATAGAATCCCTTCTGACGTGTCGTCCAAACCACGACTCTCATAACACCTAGCAAGCAGTGGAACACATACTGTTCAGCCTTCGTTAGCGGCGGTGCCACATTGCTACAAACGGAAACGGACTGAAGGACAAAGGACTTTCCCTGCAGCATGCGGACCATGAGGCCTTCAACAAACTTGACCAACGGCACTACCTGGCTGCAATGAAAGAAGGCGTGACCCAAGGTCTCGACCTCCCCACTACAACGTCGGCAGTTTGGAGAATTCTCCAAGCCAGCTGAGCAGAGTCTCTTGGCGACCCAGAGGGCCCTACGTATCACCAGCCAGGTGAGTGATGCCTCATCGTTATTGAGGCATTTCAACCCGGGCGCCCAAGGCCATATTGAGCGAGCCTGCTGCCTCGTCAAACCGAGCTCGTCAATCAAATCATCATGCACGGCCCCCTGACTAAAACTTGATATAATGCCCTACGCGACAACGCCTGGACGTTGGAGAGGCCATCCGACGCCCGTAAGAGGCGCTTCAGAGCAATACGACATTCACGATAGAAGGAGCATTCGGCTCGGGGTAAACGGCGGGCCTCCTCCTCGCTCGAATGCACACTTCTCAGGGATGGGAAGTTCTTACGGGCGTCTTCCTTCCAGAAGGCGCCGTCCTCATCCGAATCGCGACACATTCGATCCAGAAAACTAATGCGAAGCATATGTTGACGAATCTCAATGCTCGGCATGCCCAGACCGCCTTCAGATGGATGAAGGCAACAGATCTCCCGACTGACTCTGGCAGCCTTGCCTCCCCACAAGAAGGAGAACAAGAGCCTCACTAACGCCAGTAAAGTGTCACACGGAAGTGGAAGCACAGAGAGTCGGTAAAGGAGAATCGGGTAGATGTGAAAACACAAACTTCCGCCCTCCCTTTAAGGAAAGATTCCTCCGAGACCACAATTTAATTGCGATCTCGGCCTTCCCTCGCACCTCCGACCAATTCATCTCCAACTGGAGATCAGGACCGAAAAAGACGCCGAGAATCTTGACCGGCCCATCCGTCCAGTGGAAAGGTCCGGGAAGAGAAACTCCCTTCCACGCACCCAACCGCAAGCCAACAGACTTATCGCGGTTGATCTTGGCCCCTGTCACCATCTCATAACAACTGATTTCTTTGCTGACTTCGTCAATCTCGGCTCTGCTCGACACAAGAGCCGAAACGTCGTCAGCATAGGCGGAATACCTGGCCGATGTGCTACCACCGGGCAGGGCAATTCCACGTAGGACCGGATTCGCCTTTAACTTGCGAAGGAAAGGTTCCAACGCAAGAACGTAAAGCAAAGGCGATAGCGGACAACCCTGACGAATGGAGCGAGACAATACGAAAGGCTCCGATCGTACCCCATTCACCTCCACCAGCGCACCGGGAGTCGCATACAGAAGTCGGATCCAGGTGCGAAAGTACGGCCCGAAACCGGCCGCCGAAAGAACAGCCTCCAGAAAATGATGGTCAACCCTATCGAAGGCCTTGGACTGATCTAAATTGATCAGCGCGGCTTCACTGTCGACTTGCTCGATGATCAGGCGCACCATATGAAGGTTGTCCTGAATAGTCCTGCCCTTCACAGCACAAGTCTGTTCAGGGCCAATCAGACTAGACAGGACAGCCTGCAAACGGTTAGCCAGGATCTTAGCCAAAATCTTTAACTCTGTGTTTAACATAGTTAAAGGGCGAAAGTTACCTAACCCATCCCCACCGTTTTTATTCTTGCGTAACAACTTGATCACGCCCCTGGTGAAGCGTTGGGGTATAGACCCCTGCTTCATCCAGTTGCCGAAAATCAGTGCCAGCAGCGGAACAAAAACGGGCGACTGCCTCAAGTACACTTCGTACGGAAGACCATCAAGTCCCGGAGATTTGTCCAGGCCAACCTGTTTCAACGCATCCCAGATTTCCGACTCTGTAATTGGACCCTCGCACCTAGCTGCTTCAGCTGCACTAAGGCAGGGAAAGTCAGCCAAATAGGTGTCGAACTGAGCAGAGCTCAGACCGGGCTCCCTGGTGAAAAGCTCCTGAAAGTAGTCACGAAAAGCCTCACATATGCCCTCGTTTGTTGTCACGGTCCGCTTATCCGGCAATGTGACGCTCGCGATATGTCGCTGAGATGCATGCCGAGCTTCCTCTGCACGCAATTCTGCGGCCATATTCGTCGCCTCAGAGGACATTCTTTTAACCTAGCCCTAACTACCAGAGCTTGATCCTTCTTGATAAGCAAGGAGGCCAACTCTGCCTTAGCTAAGGCTATTTCCCCACTATCACGGGATTTCACCGCCCGATCAACTTTCTGCTCTAAAGCCGTTTGCGCCGCTAATCTATCTAGATTGAGCCGACGACTATAATCAGCAGCAAACGTTCTGATTTTGGATTTTAGTTTATCCCACCAGGCATTTCCCACAACCGCTCCCGTCAGTTCCCTCTGTATCATTAGTAAAAGCTGGTCCCGGAAATCTTGCTCACCAAATAATGATGAGTTTAATTTCCAGTAGCCAGCCATCCTAACCTTAGGGCTTATCTAAGTTTACACGGACCCGGACAAGCCTATGATCCGTATAAACTATCTCATGGAAACTTGGACACCCTAAGAGCCCTACATCGACTCTCCTAACTAAGACTCGGTCTAGATAACTAGCCGAGCCGCCACTATTTGTCCAAGTCCACACTACCTCCCGAGGGTGTTCATTTCGGTACTTATCGACAAGATCAAACTTGTCGATAAAGTCCCGAAATGGTTTCACGTCCCGGTTGTTAGTACCCGAATTTGTCCCTATGCGATCTATATCGGGATCAAGGACGGCATTCCAATCACCCACTAAAACTACCCGACGTGATGTCGTCAAAAACTGGCTCGATCTGCCGAAACAAAACAGGCCGCTCAGAATGGACATTGGGCGCATAAACCCCAATGAGACGCAGAGCCTTATCCTTTATGGTAACGTCCAGCACGCAAAGCCTGCCCGCCGGATCCGCGAAGACAAGAACACACGCAGCCTTCAATGACTTGCTCACCAACCAAGAGACACCCCTCGAGCGTCCATCAAAACATGCTGAATAGAGGGAAAACCCCCTAGACAGAATGTTCTCATAGTCACGAGAAGAAAAACGGGTCTCTTGTACACAACAGATATTCACCCCGAGACGCTGAAGATCGCGAGAGAGCCTCGCCCTGCGAGACTCGGACCTCAGGCCTCGGGCATTCACACTTGCTAACCAGAGAGCCATGATGGAACCGATTAGGGTTGCTCTCCTGCATTGAACATGGCCGGGGTCAGGACACCGACGGCCTCTCCCATTGAGCCTGTACCCATCTCACTAACGATGGTGCCATCAGGAGACAGGCCGCCAATGTCCAAGGGGAACGTTAGCTTTAAAGCTCTATACAGGGAGGGGTGAACGAAAATCGGGAACCTCCCTGAACAAAATTGTTGTAATTTTTTGACGTTTTCGTCGTCAAAACACGACATCGGTGGAAACATGGTGAAGGTTTCATTTGCATTGGCCATCATGGCCCATATTTGCTGACCAGCTACCCCCGATCTCACCACAGTGAGAACCCTTCTTGCGTTGGGGAAATTCCGGGGTTCTCCACATCTAAATTGTTCAATTTCCGGAAATTTAAAAGAGTTTTTAAATCTTTTAATTTTTTTTTTATGTAACAATGCCTTCTCTTCTGTTTCCTTTGAAATTCGGCACACATCTTCCCCTGTATTGTATAATGGTCTAGATTTTATTTTCTTTTCTGTGGTGGCTTCAGAAGCATCCGAAGATGGACTTCTTTGGCGCTTTTGCTGTTCGTGTTTTGATGGTGAGGTTTTGGGGGTCTTCATGGGAGAATGTTTAGGTGATGTTTTTTTTGCAGGAGATTTTGTTGCAGGTCCCTTTTTTAGTGTGGTCATTGATGAATCTACTTCCCTAATAGGTTTAGTGATAGGGGGAGGGACCATGGAATGATGTTTAGTGCCAGGGGAAGATGGTGCCGACAATGAGGTGCCAGATTTCTTCTCCGCGTCCTGTCGTTTGGCTTTAAGATCTTCCTTTAATTTTATCAGTTTTTCCTTCTTCTCGTAGGATGGTTCGTATTGTATTAACTTTTCTCGGAGTTTCTCCGAGTAGCTGGCCGAAGAGTCGCCCTTTGCACTGGTAGAGGGAGTGGGGCTGTCTGTGCCTTTTCCTGTTTTTGTTGTGGAACGAGGTTCCGCTGCCCGGATCTTCCCTTTAGTCTTGCCAACGACCTGCCATTCCCCCTCTCCCTTCTCCCTAACCGCACTAGCGTCGGGCAAAGGCTCTTCGGGGAATGGGGGCTTAGATTTGGACCCAACCGGGGGATTTTCCACACCGGTCCCGGTCGCTGGCATGCCCACTACAGGCGGGACGGATGAAACAGACTCGGCCAAAGGGGATTTGGTTGGGCGGGGCCAGAACTACAGAGGCCTTCATCTCTGTGCAGGAAGAGGAAAGGTGACCAGTCTTTCCACACTTCCAGCATGCCGGTTTCCGACCTATCACGATTATCGGCATCTTCTGGCCCTTTACATCCAGACAGTTGGGGATGGAACGGAAGGCATCTTGATTGATCATGATCTCGAAGCTCCACCCCCGGTCAGGTCATCTGAGGAAGCACTGAGTATCTGGCCAAACTGGCCCAGATAAGCAGCCAAGTGCTCGCCGACAATCTGAGGAGGAACCTCATATACTGAAACCTTGGTCCTCCGCCTGCCTTCGTACTCGGTTCTCAGAATCAGGTCTTTGGTGATAAGATCGCGAGTAGCAGCATCTTCACAGTCGGCAGGCGTGGGTAACAGTACGTCCCACATAAAATATCCTTTCCCTTTCACAACCCTCTGAGGTTTAATTCCCAGAGAATTTAAGGTTTTAATAACAGTGTCTTTTGTGGATCGACAAATCTTGCGCGAACGCCTGTCGACCACAAAGACTGACACAATTCTTTTTTCAACCTTCTTTAATTCCTCGGGATTAGGCAAGAGCCCATCTGCTGTCACCAGATGTGCGTAGCTCTTGGCCCTCTCGAGGAACTCCGTAATGTTGATTTTGCAATTCGGTGGGGACTTCCAGCATGAGGGCGTCTCTCCGGCCGCTGTTTTCCGTCTTGAGATGTCTGACTGGTTGCTTCTTGGCTACTTTCGGCCACCATATTCTTGTCATGTTGATTTTTTTTGAAATATCAGCATTTTGGCCGCTTTCGGCCACCATAACCTGGTCTGGGACACTAGAAACAATGCCACTATTTTGGCCATTTGAGGCCACCATACTTTTTTCTGGACTCTTATTATTTCTGGACTCATTTGAGGCCACCATACTTTTTTTCCGGACTCTTATCATTATCCTCACAATTAGAGGACACCATACATTTTTTCTTCAACTACAGGGCTTTCTTCTAAATTTTTATCAGGAGGGCCCTTTTTTTTTTTTTTTGGAACCAAACAGGTTCTTTTTTTTACAGTTCTCCTGGGAGCCATTTTTTTTAAAAAAACAAGACTTTTTTTTTTTTTTTTTTTTTTTTCCTTCACAAAAAAGCAACAAATAAAAGTATAAATTAAACGAAAGATAAATAAATCACAATAACAAAAAGAATTTTAACAAGACAGAACAGTTAAAGACGAAAAAAGTAACAGAAACACGTACGCTAAAACGACAAAAAAAATACGTTCAAAATAAAAACAGCTAACAATTACAAATTACAAAAAAAAAATGAAAATCACATTTTAAAACGGAAAATAAACAAAAGGTATCTTTTTTTTAACAAAAAAAAAAAAAAAAAATACGAAACAAAAAATGCCAAACGAGTTCACAAATACAATATGGCTGCCACTAGAAAAACTAGTCAGCCGACGAACACGAACGAAAACACGTAAACTAAAATAAAGAAGAACTAACGAATAATAAAATAAAAGCGGAAAATAAATGCAAAAAATTACAATAAACACAGGGAAAACTTAAATAAAGGAACACAGAATATATAACAGTTATTTAACAACGAGAACAACAAAGAAACAATAAAAACACGTAGAAATAAAAATGTAAACAAAGAAAAACGAAGTCTTACGAGGGGCAAAATAAACAATGAAAAAATAAAGTTTGGCGAAGGGAAATTACTGAAAATTAAAAGGAAAAAATTAAAACTTAAAACACGTATTAAAGAAAATGAAAATTAATAATAAAGAAACAACAAGGGATAAATTAAAAAAAAAGAGAGGGAGGGAAAGAAAGAAAAAAATCAAATCAAACTTTTTGGCAAAAAAAAAGTCAATAAATGGAACGTAAAATTAAAATAAAAAAGAACTTAACGTGAACAAAAGTTGAAATTAAAAAACAGTTCGTAAACGCTCGCAAATGCGTCTGACGTCTGGCGCCGGTGTTGTATACCGTCGAAAAAGAACGTTCCTCAAAGAGGTAAAAAAGAACTCATCCTTCATCAGAGCAATTACCATGAAAGTATTTATAGAAAATACACAGGAAGCTACGTTACGGAGTTGGGGAAGTGTTCTAAAGCCGAGATACTAGGTCAGGACTAGTTACATTGCAGATTCTTCTTTTGATTTGGATTTATTATTCAACGCATGGACGAATAGTAAACCTAAAAATATGTAAGACAGATTCTATCGAAAAAAATTTTCTAACACGACACAGTGAACAAACTTTCCTAGCAGCAAAATCTTTCAATTTCATATCAGCAGAAAACGTTAATCCGAGAAGACGCAATGAGGCACTCTTCTACATGTTAGCATCAGTCATGATGAAAGACAGAAGTGTTCTCTCAGATGATTAAAAGAGAGCAGTTTCGTTTTTAGAGCGTTAAATTATCAAACATTCCTTTCCCCATTTAACAAAGATTGTATGTCATTTTTCAGATCAGCTGCCAATTTGATGTTTATCGAACCGATCATATTATTATTAAATCAGAAGTAAACACTTGTGTCATCAGCATAGATACCAGTTGAGAACTGATGATTTCAAGAAGATCGTTGATAAAAAATTAGGAAAAACTAAATAGATATCCAAAGCAACAGCCCAGGCTTAACCATTCTTATCTAAAGCCTGATAGATTCTTTCAACAATAATCATTAAAACATCAGCAGTTGACTAGAGAAGCAAAAGTCATATTGCTTATCTGAACGAAAACTCTTCAAGGTGAGATGCATAACCAATTCTGAGTTAATATGATTAATACTTTGTCAAAAAGAGATAGTAGGCTATTAGGAAGATAGTTACGAGGATCAGACAGTTATTAAAAATTTTAAATACAAAAGATGATTTCCAACAAACATAAAAGCAAAACAAGAGGCACTGAGGTATTTATTGTAAAGAGAACAGACACAAGCCAATTTGGGAGCACATTTCTTAAGGACTATTGCAGGATGCCATCATTGCTAACAATGTTGATGGGATCCAGATTAGAGATGATAAAATAAACCATGGAAGTTGTTAAAAAAAATATTGCTTAAGAATTAAAGTTCTCTTCTAAGAGTCGGCCAGAGATATCCAGATAAGTCAAGAGTAGAGTTTGAGGAAAATTTACAGGTAAAATAATCTGCTTTATCAACAGATGTTAACAGCTCAAATTGATTAAGAGAGGAAGAATAAAAAAAAAAAAACTTTTATTTAATACACTATTACTGAGCCTCCAGTAGTCACAAAACCCAAAGTTGTTAGTGGTTATACGATGCCTCTTTCTCTTTATAAGCAAATATTTAACCCACCTTCACACATTTACATTTATATATATATATAATATATATATATATATCTATATATAACCAGGAAAAGGATTCTTATGAGCTATGTGCAGCTGAACAGGCATGTGTGAAAAAATTAAGAAAGAATTTAATTTCAAAAAGGTAATTAAAAAAATAAAAATGTTTTGATAGGACTGGCTTTGACCCAAAAAAGAAACACAAAAGTATCAATTCACCATAGGATGGTTAAGAATATCAATCCAAGGGTGTCTTTAAAAGATTATGTTTACAGAATAGGAGGTTCCTGACTTTATGACCCAAAAGAAATAATCAACAGATCACAGTATGATCTGAACGTCAATGGACAGATTTATTATGTCGACATTTCGTGGAGAGGAAGTAAAAAAGGATGAGACGATTTGATTTATTAGGGTAGTAGTAGGAAAATCTAACATTTGCTTGGTTTGGAAAATTGAGGTCCTGCAATGTCATTAACATGCTTAAGCCACTTATGATTATCATTAAAATCACCAAACACAAAAATGTTTGCAGATGATTGTAGAGAGAAAGCCATTTCTATACTGTCAGAAATTTTGTTCAATAAACTGCATTTAATTGAAGATTGAGAGTGTTAAATATATATAAATATAGCTAATATAGAGTATAATAATATTAGTTGAAAACACCTTAAAAGAATAATCGTGAGGATTCTGGATGATAAATAGTGGTTGAACTTTGCAGATTTTCCTGGATATAAACTCCAAAGCCAATGCATATGCATTATTGAATCTTTAAGACAAAGAGGCAGATAGCCTGGAACAGAGAATTGGTAGCAATGGGAAAGTTTAAATTGGTTTCACAATGCACAAAGATATCAGGAGACCATTTCAAGAGAAAATATTCAGCTCTGCAGAAATTGGAATGGAGTATACCGTTGAGGTGGTTAGGTGATTTTTTGTTTACTGGTTTTCTTTCATTTTTTTTTCTATTGTATTTTTCATAAAGAGATTTGTTTTGAGGAGAAAAAAAGAGAAAGAAAAGTCTAAAATAATTATCACTCTACTGTCAATGGCAATTCAAGCTAACCAGAACATGGCTATACAATTTTTGTTTTTTAATATTGCTTTTCTCTGGCACTCCTTATTACTTGTTCCCATATTGTATTCATTTCTATGCTTGGTCAGCTCAGGAGATTTTTGTGGCCTAGCATATGTGCTGATTCTTTAAGTTTATGAATTTTCCAATGATGTTCTTTGTCTATGATTTCAACCTGATCCCACAGAGGGCAGTGATCTCCCTTTTCTCTCCATATGTGGTCAGCCATGCCTGATTTTTTAACTTCCCCTCATGTTACAGGTTCAAGGACACATGGCACAGTGGATAAAGGCATTAGTTAGATCCAGTGACAGGACCCAAAGAGTGTGAGTTCAATACCTGGTTAAGGCGTAGGAGAACTTGGAGAGGAGATAACTGATAACTGACATCCATTAGATATGGCACGTGGAACTAGAACAGTCTACCCCAGCGAGTGAAATAAAGGGTTTAGATCGACATTACAACCACCTGAAGAAGGCTGAAATGTTGTGATAAATATAGCATCAAAGATGAGGATGATACTCCAAGCAATGTAAATAGTGAAAATAATTAGTACTTATTCATTAAGACTTAATATAATGAATAGGTTATTTTATTAGAAAACTCTATGGAACTATTTTTTGAGGGGCAGGTATGTATGACTGCTGTGACGCCACTGGTCAGTCCCGGTCATGGCCCCAAATTGTGACCCACCCTAACCCTGGGCTGATTGCAGCACCATCTGTGACGACCTAACCCTTGGCTGGTTCAGATGGAAATCTGGTTTACCACAGAACCATGTGTGACACTAACCCCTCTGGTTGTCTTGGTCGTGGTCGATGTCTGGTTAGATTCAATATCAGCCTTGTCATTCCCAGCTCGCCTCCAACGTCTGGTTACCAAAGTAACTGCTTTGATCTCTAGTCTAACCTACCCACATTGTGATTTGATCTTAGGTAGACGAAATCAATCAGGCGCTGGGCCGTAGTGCAAGCCAAATCCGGGGCAAAGGTAGTACCGCACAAGTGTATGTAAAAGAAAAATAGTGAAATAAACACAAGAGGTTCAAATGTGTTGAAAAAAATAACAAATATCTTTATATCTGTCTGCTGAATACAGCAGTGTCTCTTTCTCCCAACCCGCTTCTATGGATTGGTGACACTTTGTGTTTCTTAAGCGAGTCTTGATATCTTAAGTTGTTTTTCAATAAACTGCTTTTTGGTATCTTCAGGCAATATTCATCAAAACTTGCTTTGGTGGTGTAAGTCTAAGTCGTTCTTCAAAAAAAATTTGCTTTTGGTTAGAAGTCTAAATCTTTCGGTCAACTCCTGCGAGGCTGGTTTCTGAGCCCAACAGCTATTTGTTGATCTGTCTTCGATCTTCAACCCAACTCTACTCTCTGAACACCCGGGGACGTTCGTTTATATGGATGCTGACCAAAACCGGGTTGGGGGTCTGTCATGGTTTGGGTTCTTCGATAATTCCAAATCCCCAATAAAGATTCTTTGTCTTCGGACAGGAAAATTTATCACTTCCCATTTTTGGAAGTCAATTACTTTCTGTTTTAGAGGGGTTCTCCCCCTTCTGTGAGGAGATGTCTATGGCGAATTATCCTCCTAAACTCTTCCTTTCTCATATTGGTATCTCATACCAGTCCCTTCAGTGAGCATCAACAGGTTTTCCTTCTTTCTCATATGTTCACCTTCGTCCATCACTCATGCCAATATTTTTTGTTGTTATTATTTAGATTTTTTTTTTTTTAAGTCTGTGACCTTAACTACTTATTATCGTATAATGGGCAAACTCATTCAAGTTGGGTTTGGATATTTTAGATTTTAATTTCCTGAGCTGTTTATGTTTACTTGATGTCGGTATGGAGTTGGATAGCTATATTGTTCAGTAGTGAATTGATTCTTTATTGTTCAAGTATACCTTGATGTTTTTGCTTTCAGCATTGTTTTCTAGCACTATCACTATATTGGATTCCTTTTAAGAATGGTTTATCTAGTTTACATTTCCATCAGTACTCTAATATTTTAATATTTTTTAAAAATATTTCCTATATCAATGTATGGACTTGATAAAGGCAAATATGAAATTAAAGAAATGACATGTTAAACAAAACATATTTTGCACAAAAACTGAAAGAAGAATTGACTTAATAACAAGGCAAATATTTCTTTTTCTTATTCAAAAATAGAAGACAAGAATGAAAAGGCCAAGAATGGCAAAATGCGGGGAATAAAATTAAAAATCAAAAGTGAAGTATGACCCAAGAGTCTAAAGATAAATAAAAAACAAAGAAAGGAAAAATGAAAATTTGAAACTAACATAAAATATCAGAACAATAATTTAAATAATGAAACAAAAAGTTTAAATTTCACAAGACTTTAACAAAATCACATTAATCATTATCTGACGTCTTCATTATCTAACATCAGTTAAAATAATAAAAATAATCAAGGAAGTATAACTGTAATAAAATCATTTGTAACAATTATAATTATTATAATATTTAAAATTTCCAATTATTAATTGTACTCATTTTACTTAACATTACATCCAATTTTTCTATTGTTAAAAAAACATTGAAATTTGTAGAACTTTGAAGATTTATTATGAATTAAAAATATGTAGTAAAAAAATAGATTCTCCACATTTGATTGTAAAAATGATGAGAAAAAGAAATGCATTACAAGGAAAAATTTCAGTGATTGCAGTTAGATGTGACAATCAGTATCTGCAGGAAGCAGAGTAGATTTATGGCTTGAGTCAGTATTGTTTCATGAAAAATAGCCTATTGGATTATTAATTTGGTGATATAGTAAGTGTGGGGTCTATGCCTGGTGCAGACTCAGTGGAAACAGGGTAAGCAATAATTGTGCAGTATTAACATGACAAGATAGACCAAGACATGGACAGCTGAATGAGAAAAATCTACTATAGATTAGATAAAGTGTTCAGTTTGAAATTCCCAAAAAGTTACCCAGATTGACAAGCTCTTGATTCAGGCTGGGATGGGGGACATTTCACTGCCCCCAAAATGAAAAGACAATAAGATAAAAAGACAAAGTTTATTTCTAGTTCTTATTCTCCTTAAAACTTTGTAGTTCCTCACATGTCCTGTCCATGGTATTATTAGGATTTTTGTTGGTGGAACCATGTCTCTGTTGCTTCAAGTCTCTTTGTCATCTGTGACAAAATTATCCAGCATTGATTGCTATGTAGGAAATTAGATTTTATATTGCAATCCAACACTTTTTCTTTCTTTCTAAATTGTGCCTTTGTGCCTTAATACCATACTCAGTTTCTGAAAATCATCTTTTACTATTTCTATGGAACTTCATACCACTTTCTCTTATATTGCCCAGTAAAATTTCTGCCCCTGTCTGATTTTGACATTCTCAATATATAACTTGCAACTTAAACTTCCTTTTGCTAACAACCACATATTTTGTCTTCTTGCAGTTAATGCTTAGTCTATTCTTTTTGCTTTTCTTCACTACTTTGTCTAGTAGTTATTTCAGTTTTCTTTATGAATCCACACTCGAAACTATGTCATCTACATAGCATATGTTGTTAATGTTACATCTGCCGATAATAAATCTAGTAGATTTTCTAGTCCTCTTAGAGTTGTCTCATTCTGTAAGTTAAATAAATCCAGTGAGAAAACGTATCATTATTGTACTCTTCTTTTTATTTTTGTATATTCACTAAATTCATACTCTATACACATGTAAACTATTTGTTCCAAGTAGAAGTTAAATATTACTTGAATATTTTTTGTGTGTAAATCAATCTTTTTTAGTACTTGAAGGAACTCCTCATGTATCTTATCAAATGCTTTTGTGTAATTTATGAAACATTGATCTTTCTGCATTTGTATTGAGCAGTCTGATAATAATTGCATACATTGTTCCACTGTCTTAAAAAAAAAGTCCTTGCCTATTTCTGATCTAATTTTGCTGTGAGCTATATGTATTAGAATCCTAATTATTAGTTATGTAGCAGTGCTATAAAGATAGATCTACCAGCATTTCACTACTCTTATATATTACATTTATCACTTTGATAACCTAATGAATCCCAAAAGAGTCTAAGGTTGTCAGCATCTCTATTACAATTTCATCTGATAGTGCTACTTTGTTCTGTTTCACATTGGTCAATGCTGACTTTATATTTTAATACTATAGTTCCTTCCATGTTTTTATGCATTGTAAGTTACCCTCCTCTCTTTTCATGGTATATCTCTCTGATGTATTCATTCCATCTCTGTCTGTGGCAAATAAAAAGAAAACAGCAACCAGCGAGTAAATTCAAGCTCTCCCAACTGGTATTCCAACCTCGAGTCGTTCCTTCTTGAGTTCTGTCTCAAAATCGCACTAACAGGCTTTTCTAGCCACCAACCATGAACGTCACTCAAAGCCCCTCACACTGGGAAAAATTAGTTGCTTTTATATTTGTCCATATACCCATAATCCCTTGCGTCTTCATGCGATCCCACAATTCATTGCGTCCCTGTCCCATAATGCATTGCATCTTCATTGCATAAAAATGCAATGTAAGTTCCCCTTCATTCTCTTACGTTATCTGGCCGAGGATGGATTATGGCAGAGCGGTAAGTGCTTTTTTCTCCCTCATTTCAACTGCAGTAGCTTTACATGCTAAGCAAATACAGGCTCTTTTTTTGGTGGGGACAAGGCAAGTCGCAACCAGTTGTGCTCGTCCCAGGTTCTGTCTCATCACGTCTGCCACGCTGTCATACATCTTTTTCCATTCAGACTGTTCTCTCTTCAGATTTTGTACATTTTGTTATGCTATTTTTTATCTTTTTCTGCATGCCTGTTACATTTGTTTTGCAGTTTTCAGTACCTGAACATTTTTCATTGAACTGTTCTTCTTTTGTTTGCTTTTATTTAATTCAAACATTTTTGTTTAATATCATATATGCTGTGACATTTTGTGATGTTATCTGTTGTATCTCTTTCATTGATTGAGAATTTTACCATGTTTTTCTTCCATTCATGATTAGTTTCCTCTGTTAACAAAATTATTTTCTTTTCACTGATTTTGTTGAGTGGGTTTTTCCTTCCAGTAATTATCCATTAATTTTCTTCTACTCTTGCATATATATTTTATATCTTCATGTATATTTTAGTTCCAAGAGATTTTCTATACATTTTGCCACTACAGTATTTTCAACCAGTAGTACTAGTGTGTTATCATTTTCAAAAAATATCAAATGATTTGACTCTTAAAACATTGTGCATTTTTCTACTGTGATAATTGGAACCTAATTTGGTGTCTGAAGGGTTAAATTTCATAATTTTTAGTAATTTCAATTCAGATTTTTTGTAGGGTCTGAAGAACATGCTGATTCTAGTAGAGATAATGATTCTGCTGAGGAACTGGACCAAAGTAGCCCAAAGAGGCATGGCACCAACAAGTACTTGAGTATTATCAGCCATCTTCAACAGAATATCCAGCAGAGTTCAAAACACCAATTGTGCAAACATAGTTTTGGCTGTGTTCATTATATCATGCAGGTAATTTGCTTGATGATTTTGCTTTGCCCTTTCATTTTTAACCTAAAGAAATTTGTGTTCTGAAAATATTTATTTTTCAGACATCATTATTACAATTTACATTTAATCAGTCTACTTCATTTTTATCATTCTTAAAATTATTACTCATTGATATATATATATATATATATATATATATATATATATATATATATATATATATATGAAATAACTGCTGAAATTTTTGATCCAGCACATTTCCTAAAATCTAACCAAACCTTAGAATTTGTTTGGATTCCATTCTTGGTCAGCCTGAGAATTTTAGTATTCTTAATTTAATTATCTGTGAATTTCCAAATTATAGTAATGTTTTCAAAGGTATTGTTTTAACTTTGCCTAAAAAGCACCTTCACAGAATAATAAAGTTGGACAAATTTTTTAATTTTCCTTTTCTTAAAATTAAATTAGAAATTAAACTTTTTTAAATAATTTTTATTTTTACTATTTTATAATGAAATCAGTTATTTTGTTTTGATGCTTCCTATGCTTTCAAAAGGTATATTGCACTTTGTTCTAATATTATTTATTTAGAAAAGCTTTTAATTGCTTTTATGAATAAGATATATATATATATGGACACTATTGTCTTAAGAAAAAATTTTTTTGATGAATAATGAATTTTTACAAGAATTGTTAATTTTAAAAAGAATTAGAATAATTTATAAAGTTTTTACATTTATGATTAGCAGTTAGGTGATATTGTTATAATTAAAATCTATATTTCCTAATCATAAATGGAAAAGCTTATTCAGCAACTCCCAATATTTAAAAAAAATTGAATTTTCTTTTTTGTGTGTATAAATGTGCTGCAGCAGCTACTTTTCATTTTTTTTACTGTCTTCGTTTGAGGCATTGTGCCTCAAACGAAGACTCAAAAGCCTTTCAATATCCAAGAATAATCAAAATTGCTCATGTGACTGGCTCAACCTTATAAATCAATCTTTCAGTCCAGTACTGCCTTCAAGATAACACAGATTCATTCTCTCACATTTAGAGGCTCATCTTTTGTCATCTTTTTTATGATGCACCCTTCTCTGTTGACCACATTAATAGCCTATTATAATCATTTTTCCTCACCTTTTGCAATTGAATTTTTACAGAGAAAATCCCATTCAGTCATACAGATTGTTGCAGACTTTGAATGTTAGCTTGAGCTTCATTGAAGTTAATTCAAGGGCACTGAAATCTCTTCTGTACTCAGTCATTGGAAATCAGGACATCATTCCAGAACAGCTGTATTGTTAGAAAGCATGTTGTACAGCAAGTAGCTGTCATTGCTTTTTGTGTCAACTGATACTGAAGTGTTACTTGCCATATCCTCCAACAATTTAGCTATATCATCCAACTTCATTTTTTACAATGTGAACAGCATTGCACCTAGCACTCCATCTTGTATCAGGGGACTGCTTTACAGTAATTTCTCCCACCGCATTGTTGAGCTGGAGAAAAAATTGTACAATGAATCAAGAACTCCAAAACACCATATAGCAAACATCTGTTCTGATGCTGTATGCACTCTTATGAGGTTCAAAGAATGGTTTTCACAAAGATTTCTTTTGGGTTTCTCTGCGATATGCATTTCTGGACACTGGACACTTTCCCAGCCATTGTTGCAGCATTGTCATACATCTGTCCACAACTGTCATTCAAATCAAGAACATCTTGTTCCAATTTTGAAGTAATTTCTTCTGTAACACTCTCAATGTTTTTTTCATGAATTTTGATAAAATCAGTGAACACTTCCTTGACTACAGCAGTTTTAGATTTGTTGTCAACATCAACAAACCTGAGAATCTCAGACATTTGTTCATTGTGAGAAACATCAGGAGTTGTGTTGAACATAATCCCATAATATCTACTATTTTTGACTCTGTGTTGGATAGACTGATGTACTTTATTGCCCAGTAGCTCGGTGAACTCATTGTATATCTTGCCAGACAAAAATGTTGCAAGATGTGGATAAGACTTGACAGTCCAAGTGACATGACAACAAAGAGTCATACCTGCTAAGTAGATTAATGAGTGTAAGAAAATTACCGGGATTATTACTTGATGCAATGACTTCTGAGTGTCCACGAAATGTCAGATAGTGAGTTATCAAAAACTTGATACAATCCACAAAATGCATGAGCATATCTTTCCACAATTGTTTCTGCTCCTCCATATGCTTCAGTATTACTATTTCAATTGTAGACCCTTCTGATATGCATCTTTCCATGCAAGAAATGACTTATGGTGATGTGTATCCTGTTCATGCTCTGGTATTCTTTCATTACATTTTTTCCATTTTCAAAATCCACAAGATTTTTCAAATACTTTGTTTTGGTTGATTGAGCTGTTGAAAACAATAAACAGCAAAACAATACACTGCATCATTTTTAATAGAGTACAACAACCAATTACATAGAATCATATACCCATCCTGTAGTCTTCTTTGAAACCAGTAATTTGTGAAGCTGTGGTTGACATATGTTTTGTGTTCATTTCACTTCTCATCACTTCTTTGGCATGTTAACTCTCAATAATTTCCCAATCTTTTGTAACTTTTCAAAGTTACAAAAGATCATATTTATCCTGAAAAGCTTGAGCACGCTTCTTCACGATTTGTATGCACAGATCTGAAATTTTTGGATTATCACAATTTGCATAAAAATTTAAGCAATGTACATCTTTCTTGGTTAATACTGCATATTTAGTTTTTTCATATTGTGCATGTTCATCAGATTAGGAATGAAACTAAGATGAAGGCTGATCAGAAACCTCCAATGAAACCATTTTTGCTTTGTTTTCAATGGTAAAGGTGCTAAAGGTGGTGTTGGTGCTGGCAGCACTGGTGAAGATGATGATTGCACTACTGACCTTGGTGCTGTGTCTGTGCAATCAGAGCCAGTGGCAAGAACAAGCAGGGAAACAATGCAGTTGTCTTCATAACTTGACTGGATATTTATAGATCTTTGCATTTTCTTTTCCTATGATTTCTTCCTTCCACATCAGACTCTTTCTTCTTTTGTTGCCAATGTTACTCCATTCTTAAGATTTCTGACTGAAATAAAAGGGAAATAAAAGTATAGCTGTCCTCCTCAGTTATATAAAGATCGTGAGGCGAATTTGAAAACTGAAAATAACAAAAGGGGTCAATATCAGAATCTATGCTAACTTAACAGCTGAATATACATTCCAATAAAGCATTTCCCCTATATTCTCAGCAGGAGTGCATGTTTTTCTGTAATAAACTTCAAAGATCTTCATTGAGTTTCTCGGCACAATATAAACATATAATAATATTTTTAGTGCAGTGAAGGCTACAAAAAACACCATGTAAAGCTTTCATCGTCGCTAATGACAACCAAAAATGTACCATAAAACTTGTTAATCTTTTTTGCATCAAAATCCTGTATATGGGAATATACAGCACGTTATATTTGACACTGAGTTACAATAAGATCATTATATCTAAATCTTTTATATATTCATTGAATCTACCAATTGCGGCAAGGAGAAAATTACCATTATTATCATTTTACAAAGATATCCCAAGAATATATCTTAAACATTAATATGGATTAGTTTTCAATCTGGCCTCAACGAAGGGAAAACATAATTAAACAACACTTTTCTTGTTTCTTTAATACATTTCATGCTTTAACTGGCATGCGCTTCTGTTTACACTGTGCATGATCAAAGAACTACTGAGCACCATCAACAAATTAATTCCTGATGCACTGTTAATGAAATAAGTATCTACAAGCAGTCACAAATAGGATATTAAAGTAAATAAAAAGGAGGAAATTTTAGGTCTTCTTTTATCACTTTTTAAATTAATTTCTCAACATTTTCACCAATGAATCTGTTAAAATTTGGCCTACTCTTAATTTGGTCTTAATTTTTCACCATGTCTAATAAGTTTGGTTAGACCTTCATTGAGTTTCTCAGCACAATATAAACATATAATAGTTGACTTATTTGATACTGGGAGAAACTCACTCAAAGGCTTAAAAGATTTTTACACACGTTTTTTTTGTGAAAATACTGGAAGTGGAACATTTTGTTTGCAATTCACTCTCAGTACCGGCTTCCCAATCACTGGCCCCCCCCCTCCTCATGTTCTGCCACTGTGAACATGGATTCACATGCTATGACTATGAAATAGATTTTGGTGTAACATGACAAAAGGACTTTGCTATACTGATATCTTGGCTTTCTACTTTCTTTCCTTGAAAATGACCAATTATGATAGAAAATAATTGAAAAATAATATATCATTTTGGCAAGTTCCTTTACAATTTTCCAATAAGCGACTTATTTGATACTGGGAGAAACTTACTCAAAGGCTTAAAAGACATTCTCTGTCCAAAATGAAGGGTTGCTATTCTTATTTACGTGGAGGAAGTCTTCAGTACCTAGAAAACCATAATTTTTTGCTTATAAAATTTATAATTTAAATCGATATTTTCTTTTTACATTTTCTCTAATTAGAAAAAATATAAAATAAGATATTAATAAATATATATGCAATAAAAGCATGAAATTTGAAGCTTGGAATGTATTTTTATTTTGGGCTGCTAAAATTACTTCATTGTTTTCTGTTGATTTAAATGTCAAATGTTATAAAAATAAAGCTAGTAATTTTAGAGTTTATGAACAAGAAAGGATCAATAATTGAAGAACTATACATTGGGGTGGCCAAAAGGTTTATTCTGTTTTTGCCAACACTAAACTTTAACCACTCTAATAATTATTTCAGTCTTTCCTTTGCATCTATATACTTGTTAGATACTTGACACTTTAGCATGGTTCAACATGAACTTGTGATGAGACAAGTATTTTGTGTGCTTAGGATAATCCTGAAAATGGAGAACCAAAACAAACATTATTGACACCTCATCCCTTTTTATTTTTAAAAACACAAGAAAATCATGGAAATCTGCAAGAAGATATACACTGTGTATGGAAAAGAGGCTGTTATGGAACATGGCTTTCAAAGTTTTGATGAAGATATTTTCAGTTCAAGATATAGCTCACTTTGACCAACCAACTAAGATTAACAGTAACAAAATGAAGGAGTTAGTTGACACCAACCTCCATTATACAACCAGAATGATCACAGATATTCTCTAAATATACAAATCAAGTGTTGAAAACTATCTGCATTAACTTGGTTATGCCAACATATTCAATGTTTGAGTCTCACATCAATTGAATGAGGCTGATCTCATCCAATCATTTTCCATCTGCAATTCATTGCAGAAATATGAAGAAAACACCACTTTATTAAATAGAATGATGACAGGAGATGGAAAATGGATCATCTATAACAATGTGAAGTGCAAATGATCATGGGTGAAGTGTGGTGAACCACTACAAATAATCTCTAAAGCAGGATTTCACACAAGTTTATGCTTTTAAATTGGTAGGATTGGAAAGGTGTTGTCTTTTATGAGCTTCTTCTTGCTGACGGGACCATCAGCTGGAAAAATTAAATGCATCACTCTACCAGAAGCATCCAGAACTTACTAATCTTATGGTCATTGTTTTTCATCACTACAGCATACTTCTTTGCATACGCAGCAAAAGTTACTAGAGTTTGGCTTCACACTCCATATTTGCCTGACCTGGTGTCTTCAGATTTCCACCTGTTTCAGTCTCTTCAAAATGCATTGAATGGATATACTTCAACTCTGAAAAGGAAGTAAAAGTCCACCTGGAAGAATTTTTCACCAATAAAGACAGGAAATTCTTTGAACAGGGAATAATGAATGTGCCTGTAAAATAGTAGAAGATAGTGGAACAAAATGGTAATTATTGTGGTTAAAAACTTGTCTTATTTCGCTTTAAAAACCAGATTAACTTTTTGGTTAACCTAATATATTAGATAAATAGAATGATGTACTGAAAAGTTCTCAGCTTGGTTCACTTTCCTAAAGTATTAAGTTTGTTTTATAATTTAATATTGAATTATGGGTTGGGTTGGTTTGGTAATGAAAACAAAAGAGACAGAAAGAACTTTTTAAAAACCTTACTCGCATTAATGCCAACTATCCTACTACCTTGGATTATGTTGACAGCTATTAATAATGAATGGTAGAGTTGATTATGTAGTAGCAATGGCACTCTCACTGCATTCATTCCTGAGTAGTTTTATTCTATCACAAATTTTTCAGATGGCCAGAGCATCTTGCACTAATACTTCTGCATCTGTTCTTCAATCCATCCTCAGGTGGCAACGCTGGCTCCCAGGATGTTTTTGCTTCTTTCTTGATGTATGCTATTTTGAGTTTGAAAGTAACTTCTCAGAGCTTGGCTTATCCTCTTTTAGTGTAGCTAATCTGGTGTCAGAGTTATTGCAATCTGAACTTTCTAACAATTTTGTATTTAAACCCACCAAAGAGTCTATAGATAGCATCTCAGTAATGCTATCACCATTGTCTATAGATTCAATGAACATTCAACATATTTGTAGCAATGACAAGATTTCTGAGCAAAATGTTAGATTGACAGAGGAGAACATCATCTGGCTTCTACTAGTTCTACTTTACCCATTGGCAAGTTATGCTTCCTATGGCAAATGTTTCTTTTTTAACAATATAATACCAGGTTGTCTGAGGCTCTGGTTGAGTTTCACCTTTGGAACGGGAATATTTTTATTTGGGGTTGCATTAATACTAATATATAAAAATATTTCAATTAAATCCAAGTATTCGAGGAGTAGATTCCCCTCATATGAGCTAGGGCATTTGTAGTTTTCAACAGCTAATTATATTGTCTTCTGGGTTGTATGGAACAGTTTAATACATGGCTGCATTTCTTTCATGTAAGAGATACATAAGATGTTGTGACATGAAAACAGCCCCACAGTCTGTAGGAATTCAAGCAGGTACCCCCAAAATTGAAAATATTGAGCAAAGATATTGGATAACTATTTTTGTTGAAATTGTAGATTAGAAATGGAAGTTCTCATTAGATAATGGGGTACTTCCACAGGCAAACATGTTACCTCCTCCAGTGTTATAGAAACAGTTGAGTGGTCAGAGATCAAGTGTATTTTTGTATTGCTACGAGAATAAAGTAATTGAGAATTACTACTACCATTGCCGTTATGATTATTTTACATGGCCCTGTGAACAGGATCTGGTGAATACATAGAACTATCCTAGCAAAATAAGACCTGGCATCTGCACCAGGCAGAATCCTTGATTTGATTGCTCAACTCATAATAGAGCTACAATGGAAAATTATGGCACTTCAGGGAAACTGAACCCATAATGTGATGCAAATGTCCAACACAAAAAAAGACCATCCTGTCATTTAACCCAATGCAACAGATGATGATTAGGCATTATTTCTTGACACTTGAAGTTGGTATAAGGAGATGTGTAAACTTACCAACCCAGTCAAAATATGCAATGAATTGAAAACAACATGCTCACCTGAAATCAACAGGTTTCTTTTCTATCTTATAGGATAAGGAATTTGGCTATAGAGGAAAGGCTTTTTTCACACATCTGATTTGTTGTGGTAAAAGGCTTTCACAAGGAAGTTCACTGGCAGACTTCATTCTACATGTCTGGTGGAAGTAGTCAATCACTCATTTTTTTTAGCAAGTCTATGAGCTAAAGCAAAATTTTGCTCCTTTTGCAATTGACTGTCCAAACATGGGAGGGTGTGCTCAGCTGGCCTGGTTTGTATGCAGTGTCCAGCATACCAGAGCCCAATGCCAGATACATAAATCTATCGCCCCATCACAGACTAAGGAGCCCTTGATGCCACTGTCTAACCCTGAATTTCCATTCCAACAAACTATGATTGACTTTCTCAACCTACACCGTAGAAATTATCGGTACACTGGTTTGGTGGAAGTGGCCCCAATGCCATCTGGGAAAGCCAGGGTAGTATGCAACACTCTGAGAACTTGGTTCTGCACATATGGTGCACCTGAAGAACTCTCTTCTGATGGGAGACCCACCTTTTGATTTCCAAGAATATGACTCATTCCTTAAGAATTGGGGAATACAGAAACATACTTTGTCAGCTTACTATGCACAAAGCAATTGTTGGCCAGAACTGGCTATCAAAACAGCTAAGTGTATACTTGCAGACAAAACTGACAGCTGTGGCTGGCTGTGTCATGATCGTGCAGCTCATGCTTTGTTGACCCAATGCAACACTCCCATCCAGGATCTTGGCATGTCTCCTGCTATGATGTTATATGGGACAAATACCAAATATTTAGTACTCAGCTGTGTTGCAAGTTGAGTCTGCTCTGACAAAAGCCCCCAGAGCCAATTGGTAGGTGTTCTATATAGCAGACTGGGATGTTCTATTATGCTTATTCTCTGGGTTCTGATTGGCTGTTTTGGTGTGGATATTGTGATCAATAAATATCCATCATTAGACAGCTTTGCATGTTTGTGTACAGAGGTCTGTATTAAGTTACAGCCTACTTTCTTTTTTCTGCCAAATTGGACACTAGTTTGAAAATTTCTTGCAAAGGTAGCCCTGTTTGATTTTTTTATAAATGTCACCTTTTTGACCTACATTATTTTTTGGTTGTCTGACATGTTTTTATTGTCTGCTTTTGTGCTAATAAGTTTCCTCTGTTTCTCTGACTTGTTTTTTGTATTTTTGTTGTGGGACCCTCATCATTATGGAAGTGTCTTCACAGCAGTAACAATTAGCACCTCCTGCTGCTCCTTCAGCTTGGGAGGTAAACAGACCTAAGAAGGGCCTGGAGTACTATGAAGCCCAAAAGGAAAAGTACAAGGAATTCATTACTGAAATGAACTCTTGCTCATTCCCTTGGCCTTTGAAGCTGTCTCACAGGATAATCTCCTTGTTGACCTCAGATGTGAAAGCAAGAAGGTTAATCAGTGTCAGTAGGGAAATAATGGAAGAGGCATTGAAGAGCCTCAGTATTAGTTCCAAAATACTGACGAGAAAGTCCAATGCATGTGAGACATTTTGTTAGCATCAGTGGACAAGGCAAAAGCATCCTCACAATAAAATCGGTGCAGATGCAGACTAAATATATGTGTACAAGGAAGACAAGGATCATTCTTCATGGAGTGCCACTTCATATAGAGGAGGACAATCTGGTGGCATTCTTTGCACACTATGGACAAGTCAGCAAGGTTGTAATAACCAGGAGTAAGGTGGGCATTGCCATGGGAGAGATGGCTCTGCTAGTAACCCTGACACCAAAATAACTATTCCAATATTTTGTTGTGTTGCATTCAGAACATTTTTGTTGTTATGGCAGGCCAGCAACCTCACTGCTGGTCCTGAGTCTCCACAGGCCACTTATCACTGTTAGCAGCAGCGGCTGGTCCTCATATATTGACCACACTTGCTAATGTATCATGGGAAATTTATCCCACTGCAACACATGTAGTGGTTAATAAAAAAACAAAAAAAACTAAGTGCTCTACTCAATTCCTGTAGCACTGATAGTTATATCGGCAAAAGAGTCTTGCAAGAACTGAATTTAGAAGTCCACCCATCCAGTAAGGGTATCACCATGGCCCAGAAAACTTTAAACACTAACTCACTTGGCTACTAGTTGTAAATCTAACCCTTTGCCTTAACAGTCAGTCATATGTTACCACCCATCTAGGTGTTTTGAAAGATTTATGTTCTGACATGATATTTGGTCAGGCAATAAATTGAAATCTGTGACTTCAATGCCTTCCATCAATGTTTTAGGATGCCATGTTGGCAGTGGAATTATTAAGTCCAACCCAGAAAGACTTTGCCCCTTAAAAGAGCTACCACCTCCAGAAAACTCAGAATCAGTAAATGGGCACTGGACATGTTTGCGTATTATGCAAAATATATACATGATTTTTCTTAGAAAATTCAACCTTTAGTAAAAGAATAAAAAATTCCCACTTAAGAAAAAGGCACTCAAAGCTTCTGATCAATTAAAAAAAAAAGACTGATGGAGGCTGCACTAAAACCAATAGACAAAAGGTGGAATGTGATGTGTCAGATGTGGCTATTTCTGCAGCTCTTAGCCAAAGTGGACAACCAGTAGCGTTCATGTCAAAAACACTACAGGGAAGTGAATCAAAGTATCACATAATAGAGATGGAGGTCATGGCAGTTATTGAGGTGGTCCGGAAGTGGAGTCACTATTTGTCACAGCATCATTTTACTCGAATCACTGATCAGAGATTGGTGGCCTTCATGTTTACCAATGAAAAGCGTACTAACATTAAGAATGCCAAGATTCAAGAAAGGTGGTTAGAACTTTCAGCCTTCAACTACACAATAAAATACCACCCTGGCAGGGAGAACATAGTTCTGATGCACTTAGTCGAGCTTATGTTTGTTCAACTATTACCAGTTCTGCCCTTACCGACATTCACAATGGGCTATGCCACTTGGGTGTTACTAGACTCTTACATTTCATTAGAGGGAAAAATTTTCCTTTCTCTATGGAGGAGGTAAAAAAAGGTGTGTGCTTGTTGCAGAATTTGTGGCAATTAAACCTTGTTTCTATAACTTGCCAGAAAACACTCTTATCAAGGCTATGCTATATGGTAATGCTACATTTTTCTAGGAATGAAGAATGTGGTAGTAGTATCTGTTGTGTCGGAAACCTACCACCCCTCTAGAAGATGAACTTGTCTGTGTCTGTGAACAAAGACTTTAAATAGTGGCATGTCAGTTGACATGAAAGAAGACAGATAGACAGAAGTTCTTAGCTGAGCTAGTTATTGACTACTCAGGAGATTTCTGTACCTTTTTGCCAACCTATTAAAACCCTTTTTATTGTTACATGTTATTTGGCATTTGTCTCTACTAACCCCAAATCAACATCATAACAGTGGCGACGAGAGATTCGTTCATCACGCTGAGTGGAGAATTTTTCAACTCTAGGTGGACTATATAAATTTTTTTTTTCTCGCTCTGAAAAAAAAAAAAAAAAAAACAAAATACGTCGAACTTTGTTCTTCACGAAGAAATGGGATTTCAACGTGCCAAAAAGAAGTAAGACCTGTGCTTATTGTGGATATATACGTGTTTTTCCCTTTTTGTTTTCGAAAAGTGTTTTGTGTAATCTATTACGCATAATGGAAGATTTGATTGCATTAACGAAAACTCTAGTGCAAAGTCAAATTCAGCAACAAGAGCAAAAAAATTGCAACAAGAGCAACAAAAAATTGTTTCGGGAACAACTATTGGATTTACAAGTTCAGCAGCGAAATGACACAAAGGCTTTATATGAAGCGATTTTACTTAAGAATCCAGTAAATAGTTATTCACGGCCGAAGGTATTGCTAATTGTATTACTGATTTCAAATTTAACCCAGAGGAGGGCATAACATTTCCTCGCGTATTTCAGAAGATTTGAAACAATATTTGAAAAAAAAAATGTGAAGGTTGGACTGATGAACAAAAAGTGAGTTTACTTTTACAAAAGTTGGGTACAGATGAAAATAAAAGTATACTTTTGTCCTGACAAACTGCTGACATTTCTTTCAAAGAAACTGTTAATACTTTATCTAGTATTTTTGGCGAGCGAGTTAGTTTGTTTCATACTCGTTTCTCGTGTTTGAATATGGTAAAGCTTGACGATGAGGATGTTGTTACGTATGCTGGAAATGTTAGCAGAATGTGTGAACATTTTATGTTACATGATCATTCAATTGATCAATTTAAATGTTTAATATTCGTTCAAGGATTGACTTCTAGCAAAGATAAGGACATAAGGTCCCGAGTATTGGCAAAACTCGAACAAAATTCCGAGATTACTTTGCAGAAGGTTACGGAAGAGTGTCAAAGAATTGAAAACTTAAAACATGACAATACGCAAATTGAAGAAAAAGACGTATCCCGTGTCCATGCTATTCAACCAAAAACGGGAATAGTTAATGAAAAAGTTAAAAAAACCAATGTGCTTTGGATGTGGTGGTGGTCATTTTAAAAGTGAATTTTTTTTTCGCAACAAAAATTGCTATTCGTGTGGCAATAAAGGCCATATAAGTACTCATTGTAAAAGCAAAAGAAAAAATTTAAGTCGAAAAAAGATAATGTGAATATTGTATTATCACGTCAGGAGATTGAGGAGGGGCAGAAAAGAAAATTCGTACAGGTAAAAATTAATGGAAAAAATGTTAAACTACAGCTAGATACTGGAAGTGATATTTCCATTATTAATACAGCAACATGGATTAAAATAGGCAGACCTTTTGCTTAAAAAAGACTGAAAAAGTGGCTCATGGGGATTTCTGGAAGAAAATTGCATTTTCAAGGTGAATTTTCTTGTAATATTTCATTTGTTGGTAAGACACTAAAGTCTAAAGTGTATGTGCTACAAAATGCTTCAAATTTGTTTGGAACAGATTGGATTATACTTTTTAATTTATGGGAACTCCCTATAAATTCTTTTGCAATAGAATTAATGTTTCTTCTCCATGTAAAAAAATCGGGTTACAGAAAATTTGGTGAAAGATCTGAAAATAAAATTTCCGCAAGTATTTTCAGAAGGTCTTGGATGTTGTAAAAAAGATGAAGGCAAAATTTGAAGTGAAGGAAAATGTAAAACCTATTTTCAAGCGAAAAAAGAAATGTGCCATTTGGTGTTTTGGAACAGATTAAAAAAAGAATTGGAACGGCTTGAAAATTTAGGAGTTATTTCACGCATTGAATTTTCAGAGTGGGCCTGCCCTGTTGTATATGTTAAGAAAAAGAATAATAAAATTTGGATGTGTGCCGATTTCTCTACGGGTCTAAATGATTGCTTAAAAGACCACACATATCCTTTGCCTTCACCAGAAGACATTTTGCAAGTTCAAATGGAGGAAAAATATTCTCTAAATTGGATTTATCGGATGCCTATCTCCAAGTGAAAGTGGACGAAGAATGTTCTAAATTGTTGACTATCAATACACACAAGGGTTTATACAAACCATCTGCCTTTTGGTTTAAAAGTATCCCCTAGTATTTTCAGCAAATTATGGACACTGTGCTGGCAGGGTTGGACTTAAAAATAGCATATCTTGATGATATTTTGATAAAAGTAAAGATTGAAATGAATATTTGGAACATATTAATCAGGTTTTTGAAAAAATTGAAGAATATGGATTCAAACTTGCAGCTGAAAAATGTGAATTTTTTATGAGTGAAATTAAGTTTTTGGGGCAGATAATAGACTCTGATGGAAGAAGACCAGATCCGGCAAGGGCAGAAGCGATCAAAAGCATGCCAACTCCCAAAAATGTAGTAACGCTACAAGCATTCTTAGGACTTGCTAACTATTATGGGATATATATTCCTAATTTGTGCAGCCTTACGGCTCCATTAAATAAATTGCTTAAAAAGGGAACAAAGTGGGAATGGTCAGAAGTGTGTCAGAAGGCGTTTGACAAAATAAAGAATATTTTGACGTCGGAATTATCACTAACACATTATGACCCTAAACAGGAAATTATAGTGGCATCGGACATGGCTAGCACGGAATAGGTGCGGTAGTTCTGCATAAATTCAGAGACGGCAATCTGAAGCCAGTGGCACATGCATCAAGGACATTATTACCCTTGAAAAGAAGTACTCTCAAATTGAAAAAGAAAGCTTAGCTATCATCTATGCTTGTAAAAAATTCCATAAGTACATGGATGGAAGAAGGTTTATATTGCAGACCGACCATCGCCCGCTGCTTTCAATCTATGGTTCGAAGAAGGGTATACCTACTCATACGGCAAACCGTTTGCAACGATGGGTAACCATTTTGTTGAATTACAATTTCAAAATGGAATTTTTATCATCTAAAAAATTAAGCCATGCTGATGGTTTATCTAGACTGATCCCAACGTCTTCAGAACCGCTAGAAGATACGGTGATAGCTGTAGAATAACAATACAATAAACAACACTTACCGGCGTAAGAGTCCCAGCTAGCGTCCAGCTGGCAGACAAAAATAAAGCAGGTTGTAACTTAATACATCCCCCGCAAAGTAAAAACCGTGGATGACACCCTACTCTATGTCTCTGACATCGAAGGAGCCTTTTTTCACACCTTTGATTTCCTCCTCCATTGTGCAAAAACGGCATCATACTAAATAGAGAAAAATTCCAATTTTGCCAAGACACGGTACAGTTTGGGGGCCTCCAAATAACATCTTCTGGTGTAACCCCTTCTAAATCCATGCTGGAGGCAATATTAAGCTTCCCAATACCAAAAACGCTCACCGATGCCAGATCATGGTTTCGTCTGGTCAACCAAGTCGCTTGGGCATACACACTGAGCCCAGTCATGCTTACATTTATATCTCGTAAAAAATATAGACTCATACTTTACATGGAATAAAAAGCCTTGAGGATGCATTCCAGCATTCAAAGAAGTTCATAGTTGACTTAGTCTGAAAAGGCATCGCAACATTTCAAAAAGAACGAATAACCTGCCTTGCCCCAGATTGGAGCAAAGACGGAATGGGCTTCCTACTTCTGCAGAAGTATTGCTCATGCACCACTGACAAAGCCCCAGTTTGCTGCCTCCGATGCTGTCTCTTGTAACCCAGCAGACATCTCACAGGCACTCCTAAATGTATTCGCTGCTGAACCCTCTCAGTCAGACATCATAGAGTCTGACAACATGGATGACTGGGTCAAATCAACAACCCTATTAGCAACATTTGGTGCAAATGACAACCTGGAGCTCATCTCACCAGACGTTATCCGTGTGGTGGGACGCAGCGACTTGCAATACAAAAAATTAATTGAAGTAATACAAAACGGATTCCAAAGGACGCGCATCCTCACTGCACCCGAAATCCGCGAATACTGGGAAGTGAGGCACCGCCTAAGTGTTGACGACGGGTTAGTGCTCTTAGATCAAAGAATCGTTATTACAAAAATATTACATAGCCTACATTCTGCACACCAAGGCGAAGTTGGCATGAAGGCATGTGCCAATGAATCTGTTTATTGCCCCGGGATGAATGCTTCAATTCGTAACATTAGAGCAGGTTGTACGTTCTGCTCAAAAATTGCCCCGAGTCAACCAAAAGAGCCAATCAATTTGACACCATCTCCTGATTGGCCATTTCAGCAAATCGTCATGGACATCTTCCATGTTGGGAACCATGGTTACTTAGCATGCGCTGACAGGTTAACAGGCTGGCTGAATCTATACCACTTGAGCCACGGAGAAGCTAATGCCTCAATTATTTCGATTTGCCGAGACATATTTCAAACCTACGGCGCTCCTGAGGAACTCAGCAGTGATGGTGGGCCACCCTTCACATCTCTTCCATTCAAGTAATTTTTGCAAGACTGGGCTGTTAAACACAGGTTATCATCTGCTGGTTACCCACAATCCAATGGTCGAGCAGAGCTCGCTGTCAAAACAGCCAAGAGAATCGTAAATGGCAACACAGGAGCCCAAGGATCGTTGGATAATAACCGGGCAGCAAGAGCCATCCTCCAATACAGGAATACGCCCATTCAAAACATTGGGCTATCCCCTGCTCAACTACTACTCCACCGCCGACTCTGTGACTACATACCATCCCACCCCACACTCTATAAGCCACACGCGAATTGGATAACCGCAGCCCAAAATCGTGAGATAAGTCTGTCCTGGCGGAACGCTCGTCTCATAGAGCGATACAACAGAACAGCACACACTTTAAACCCCCTTCAAAAAGGACAAATAGTGGCACTACAAAGACCAACAACCCGTCAATGGGACACAACAGGTCAGGTCATTGAAACCCTCCCCAACCACCAATACCGTATCAGAGTTGACGGATCAGGTAGAATTACCTTACGAAATTGCCGATTTCTCAGGAAACTGGATACACCAACAATTCCAGTTCGAAGACCTAGTGCATTACCCGAGACCCCTAAACCAGTGCCACAAACATTCGACGCTGGAATGACATCAGACACAGCTCAGCCGTCTACAATAACACGGACAAAAACCCCTCAGGCATTGTCCAGACTACTTCCACACAACCAGCCAGGTTTAAAGGAACAAATCCCTCCCCAAAGGCCACAACCCACACGCGATTGGGGGAAAGGAGATGTAGAATAACAATACAATAAACAACACTTACCGACGTAAGAGTCCCAGCTAGCGTCCACCTGGCAGACAAAAATAAAGCAGGTTGTAACTTAATACAAACCCTGAAGATTTATTGCAACAATAGTTACAATTGTGGCACAAGGCCAAAAAGGGGAGGGGGAAAATCTGGTCAACACTAACTATCTTATACCTAGCTAATCTGACTTACGACCCATTCATACATTACAATTTACTCATTCACCACAAGAACTCATCCATCACCATTCAATCCTCCAACCACGATAATACCACATCCACTCCAAGGGAACCTACCAAAATGTGCCCCAATCCATAAAAATTTGATGATGCATAAATGATATACATAAAATTCTAATAATGATAGAATGCAAGGGGAGGGAGATGGACCCAATAATAAATAAAAATAAACACAAAATACAAACTAAACATAACACATGTTAGTAGGGACCATCCAACCCTCAAAACAGAGAGGTTGCTGTATTCTGCCCAGGGGACAGAATCAAGAGGCGCTCTCGCTAAGGGAGTGGGAAGAGGAGAAAATATTATGCCGGAATGGGAAAATGTAAAGCTGACCCAGTCGAGATAAAAAGGGGCCAAAACCAACTGGGGAGGTTGGGAATCTCGACTTGGACCATAACCAAGGAGCAGCCGGGATACAGGCCAGGACACTTACTCACATTAAGTAGGTACACTGAAGCTTGTCTAACCTAACCAAGGGAGGGTTCCACAGGAAGCCACCCCGATGTGCTATAGGTTGACCTAGAAAAGAAAATCAAGGCTAGCCCCGGTCACATGAACCAAGCTCGCCTCTTTTACCCACCTTTCGCTAAAGACTGTCGAATGCAATCGTTTTCTATCAGATCTAATCTTCATCTTGAGCTGATGCTCAAAGAATTGGATTAGATGCTGATAAGAAAGACGGTTGCCCCACAAGACTTCCTCCATTCGTGTCGTCCAAATCACCATTCGAGCCGTGGCCATCAGCATCAGAAACACCATTCGTTTCTCCCCGGAATACGGGGGCGACACATTGTCACACACGTATGCGCGATCAATGGATACAAGCTGTTCGGGAGTGAGACGAGCCGTCAGCTCGCCGACATGGTCCCATAAGGGCGGACCGGGGGCAATGGTAGAAGGCGTCTGGGTCGTTTCTTCTAAGCCAAGACCACACCGTTCACAGTCTGGCAAATCCGCCAAACCCCATATGAAAGCCTTGTCATTGAGAGGCAGCCAATTCCGAGCCAATCGCCAGGTAAGCGAAAACTCAGAGTTACTGAGGTAATCCGCGCTGGCGCCAAGACCAATAGGAGCGATACTCCTCCTCCGACAAGCCGAAACGTATCACGTAGCGAATCCTTGGCGCGACCCTCCACTAATCCATGATAGAAGACCTTCCTAGGCCGAGAAAGGTCACTGGACACTCGCGCAGGAAATCCGATTCACCCCGGGGTTTACAGTGGCACTCAACCCGCGACATGGGGGAACTGATGGTAAGGCTAGGGAAGGCGTCCCTAACAATCCCCTCTAGAATCGGATCTCCTCTAGTCAATGCGCGGCGTAGGAAAGCCAACCTAGAGGCACAGATGTGACTCAACAGGTGCGGCATTCCCAGCCCCCCATGACACAGACGTTTAGTGCAGACTCGTCTGTCGACCCTGTTCACGCATCCCCTCCATAAAATGGAGGATAGCAATCGCTCGAGCGCCTTCCTGTGGTCCTTACAGAGAGGAAGTACAGACAATCAATAAAGAATCAGCGGGAAAATGTATGTAACACACACCTCTGCCCTGCCCTTCACGGACAACCTCCGTCGATTCCAAGTCTGACCGGCAAAATCGACATTTGCTCGTGCTTCAGACCAATTCTTCTCCAGCTGGAGGTTGGGCCCAAACCACACTCCAAGAATGCGGACAAGCCCGTCCGTCCAACCGAAGCGGCCCGGAAGAGCGGATGACTTGTCGCGGTTTATCTTGGCCCCTGTCACCTTCTCGTACCGATCAAGCGCCTTCTGTACCACCTCAATGTCGCTACGGGACGACATGAAAGCAGATACGTCATCGGCGTACGCGGAAACCCTGGCTCGAGACCCTCCAGGGACGGCGGTTCCACGTAGGGCCGGACTGCCGGTCTCGTCCTTCAGCTGGCGAAGGAGAGGCTCCAAAGCCAAAGCATAAAGGAGAGGCGACAGCGGACAACCCTGACGAACCGACCTAGACAGCACGAACGCGTCCGACAACCTTCCGTTCACCTGTACCCCAGCACTCCGGGAGCGATACAGGAGGCTAATCCAGCAGCAGAAGTTGGGTGCAAATCCAGCGGCCTGCAGGACAGTAATAAGGTAGCGATGGTCAACCCTATCAAATGCCTTGACAGATCCAAATTGATCAGCCCTTCTTCTTCGCGTCTTTTACACCCTCTATGATCGTGCGGATCAGATGCAGGTTGCTCTGAATTGTTCGCCCCTCACAGAACAAGTCTGCTCAGGTCCCAACAGAGACTCAGCAACTGACTGCAAACTCTCCTGCAGGATCTTGGCCATAATCTTTAACTCTGTGTTTAGCAGAGTTATGGGCCTGTAATCATCTAGCTGCCCCCCACCACCTTTGCCCTTTTCAACAGAGTGATCACACCCTGGTGATCCGATTGAGGATGGACCCCGACTGAAACCAGTTGTTGAACACTGCTGTCAAAATCGGAACAAAGATGTGCGACAGCCTCAAGTACAATTCATAGGGCAAACCATCCAGACCGGGCGACTTGCCTCTGCCGACCTTCTTCAATACCGCAGACTTACGCCCTCCATGATCTCTCCCCTCGCAGCTAGCCGCTTCCAGTCGGCGGTAGCCGAGGAAAGTCAACCAAATAGCTACGAAACTCCTCCTCGTGGAGACCAGGCTCCTTGGTAAACCGGCTCTCGAAATGGCGGCGAAACGCCTCGCACATGTCGTCAGTGGCCCGAAGAGTATGCCCCTCCGGGGACTCGACTTCCACGAATGTAACGATCGCCACCTCGACGGACCTCTTCCCTGCGCAGATCTGCGCCCCAAGTTCACAGCTTCAGAAGACATCTTGCTTAGCTTATGTCTAATTACCTGGCCCATGTACTGCTCGCTATTCAAACGATCCAGGGCCAACTAGCTAAGGCTATCTCTAGGGATCCCCCCAGCCACCGCCGGGTGTAACTAGCTTTAAGTGTCTTCACCTTTTCAGCTCTATCTAGAGCGAGCGTTTGCTGAAATCAGTGGCGAAAGACCTAATCCTACTTTTAAGGTTTTCCCACCACCTATTCCCGATAACCGCCCCCACTAGCTCCCGCTGCACTAAATCTAGTTAGCTGCTCCCGGAAGTCCTGCCTGTCCAGTAAAGACAGATTGAACTTCCAGTAGCCAGCCATTCTAGGCCTATGGTCTAACGCCACCCGGGCACAAACGAGTTTGTGGTCCGAGTAGCCTACCCAGTGGAACGTGGGCAATCTAATAGATCTATGTTGGCTCTTCTAACTAACATCCTGTCAAGGTAGCTAACCACCTTGTCAGAAGGCCAACTAAGAGCCCACGTCCACATTTTCCCCCCGGATGATCGACCGGTATCTATCGACGAGACCATAATCGTCGATCAGATCAACCAGGCTACGATCGCCCCTTCTCCCACTAGCTCCCACCCCCCCTAACTTGGGGTCCAGGATGGCATTCCAGTCCCCATTAAAACTAGGCGCGTTGAATCAACCAGGAACAGCCCCAACTGCCGAAAAAACGAGACCCGCGCCTTAAACTAACTTATCCTGCGGACATCGGCGGCTTGTCCCAGGATGACGCGGATTGATTGTCTGGTTCGTTGGGACAGGCTGTCGGTGTCCTCACCCCAGCCATGTTCTATCCTGAAGGGCAACCCTAATCGGTTTCACAATGGCACTTTGGTTAGCTACTTTGAATGTCCGGGGCCTGAGGTCCGAGTCTAGAGGGCGAGGCTCTCTCGTGACCTTCAGCGCCTCGGGGTTAATGTATGTTGTATACAAGAGACCCGGTTTTCTTCTCATGATCGTGAGGATATACTGTCTAAGGGGTTCGCCTTTATTCAGCATGTTTTGATGGTCGTTCGAGGGGTGTCTCTTGGCTAGTGAACAGGTCTTTGAAGGCTGCATGTACCCTTGTCTTCGCGGATCCGGCGGGCAGGCTTTGCGTGCTGGATGTTACCATAAAGGATAAGGATCTTCGTCTCATTGGGGTTTATGCGCCCAATATCCATTCCGAGCGGCCTGCTTTGTTTCGGCAGATCGTGCCTTTCTTGACGACGTCTCGTCGGGTAGTTTTAGCGGGGATTGGAATGCCGTCCTTGACCCCGATATAGATCGTATAGGGCACAAAAAGGTACTAACAACCCGGATGTGAAACCATTTCGGGACTTTATCGATGGGTTTGATCTCGGAATGAGCACCCTCGGGAGGTAGCATGGACTTGGACAACTAGTGGCAACTCGGCTCCTGGGGCTTTCAGCTACCTGGACCGAGTCTTAGTTAGGAGAGTCGATGTAGGGCTCTTAGGGTGTCCAAGTTTCCATTATATAGTTTATACGGATCATAGGCTTGTCCGGGTTCGTGTAAACTTAGATAAACCTAAGGTTAGATTGGCTGGTTACTGGAAATTGAACTGTTCACTTTTTTGGTGATCAGGGTTTCCGGGACCAGCTGTTACTAATGATACAAAGGGAATTGACGGGGCGGTTGTGGGGAAATGCCTGGTGGGTCAATTTAAAATCTAAAATTCGAACGTTTGCTGCCGATTTTAGTCGACTCAATCTAGATAGATTAGCGGCGCAAACTGCTTTAGAAGATAAAAGTCGATCAGGCAGTGAAATCCCGTGTTAGTGGGGACATAGCCTTAGCTAAGGCAGAGTTGGCCTCCTTGCTTATCAAGAAGGATCAAACTCTGGTAGTTAGGGCTAGGTTAAAAGAATGTCTTCTGAGGCTACGAATATGGCCGCTGAACTGCGTGTAGAGGAGAATCGAAACGCATCTAGGCGACATATAGCGTGCGTCACATTACCGGATAAGCGGACCGTGACTACAAACGCGGGCATATGTGAGGTCTGTCGAGATTACTTCCAGGATCTTTTCACCAGGGTGCCCGGTCTGAGCTCTGCTCAGTTCGACGCCTATTGAGCTGACTTTCCCTGCCTCACGGCAGCTGAAGTGGCTAGGTGCGAGGGTCCCATAACAGAGTCGGAAATCTGGGAAGCGCTGAAGCAGGTTGGCCTGGATAAGTCTCCGGGATTAGATGGTCTTCCCTACGAAGTTTACTTGAGGTTGTCGCCCGTTTTTGTTCCTTTGCTGCAACTGATTTTCAACCACTGGATGAGGCAGGGGTCTTTACCTCAACGCTTCACCAGGGGTGTGATCAAGTTGCTGCGTAAGGACAAGGACGGTGGGGATGGGTTAGGGAACTTTTCGCCCTTTAACGATGTTAAATACAGACTTAAAGATTTTGGCGAAGATCTTAGCCAACCGTTTGCAGCTTGTCCTGTCTAGTCTGATTGGCCCTGAACAGACTTGTGCTGTGAAGGGTAGGACTATTCAGGATAACCTTCATATGGTACGCTTGATCTTAGAACAAGTCGACAGTGAAGCCGCGCTGATCAATTTAGATCAGTCCAAGGCCTTCGATAGGGTTGACCATCGATTTCTGGAGGCTGTCCTTTCGGCGGCCGGTTTCATAGCCGACTTTCGCTCCTGGATCCGACTCTTGTATACGACCCCGGTGCGCTGGTGGAAGTGAATGGGGTAAGATCGAAGCCTTTCGTATTGTCTCGCTCCATTCGTCAAGGTTGTCCGCTCTCGCCTCTGCTTTACGTTCTTGCGTTGGAACCTTTCCTTCGCAAGTTAAAGGCGAATCCGGTCCTGCGCGGAATTTCCCTGCCTGGTGCTTCCACCTCGGCCAGGTATTCTGCCTATGCTGATGACGTTTCGGTTCTTGTGTCGAGCAGAGCCGAGATTGACGAAGTCAGCAAAGAATCAGTGGGTATGAGATGGTGACAGGGGCCAAGATCAACCGCGATAAGTCTGTTGGCTTGCGGTTGGGTGCGTGGAAGGGAGTTTCTCTTCCGGACCTTTCCTCTGGACGGATGGACCGATCAAGATACTCGGCGTCTGGTTCGGTCCTGATCTCCAGTTGGAAATGAATTGGTCGGAGGTGCAAGGGAAGGCGAGGCGCGGTTAATCTGTGGTCTCGGAGGAATCTTTCCCTGAAGGAAGGGCGGAAGTATGTTTTCACATCTATCCGATCCTCCTCTACCGACTCTCTGTGCTTCCACTTCCGTATGCCACATTAATGTCGTTAGTCCGGACCTTGTTCTCTTTCTTGTGGAGAGGCAAGGCCCCTATGGTATCTCGCGAGATCTGTTGCCTTCATCCATCTGAAGGCGGTCTGGGTATGCCTAGCATTGAGATTCGTCAATATATGCTTCGCATTACCTTTCTAGACCGAATGTGTCGCGGTTTTGGATGAGGTGGGCACCTTTTGGAAAGAAGATGTCCGAAAACATTTCCCGTCCCTGAGAAGTGTGCACTCGTGCGAGGAGGAGGCCGGCCGTTTTCCTTGTGCCGAGTGTTCCTTCTACCGTGAATGTCGTCGTGCTTTGAAACTCCTCTTGTGGACGTCGGATGGCCTCTCCAACGTCCAGGCGTTGTCTCGTAGGGCATTATATCAAGTGTTAGTTAGGGGGTCCGTTCAAGATGGTCTGATCGACGAGCTCTGTCTTACGAAGCATGAGGCTCGCCTGATATGGCCTTGGGCGCCTGGGTTGAAATGTCTCAATAATGATGAGGCATCACTCACCTGGCTGATGATTCGTGGGGCCCTCTGGTTCGGCAAAAGACTTTGTTCAGCAGGCTTGGAGAAATATCCAAACTGTCGTCGCTGTACTGGGAGGTCGAGATCATTGGTCACGCCTTTTTTCATTGCAAGACAGTAGTGCCGTTGTGCAAGTTTGTTGAAGGCCTCATGGTTCGCATGCTGCAGGGAAAGTTCTTTGTCCTGGAAGCCAGTTCTGTTTGTAGCAATGTGGTGTCGCAATGACGAAGGCTGAACACTATGTGTTCTGTTGCTTACTAGGGGTTATGAGAGTCGTGATTTGGACGACGCGTCAGAAGGATTCTATGAAGGCGAGAAGTTCACTTCTTCCCAACTGATCTTGTTCTTTAAGCATCAGCTTAAAGTCAAGATCAGGACGAAAAGGCGGCGGCTCACCTCATCAGAATTCAACAAAAGGTGGGTGAATCTTGCGCGATTTTTGTCGAGTAAAAGGGGCTGACCTTGAGTGGCATTTTGATGCCGGTTAGGCATTAGGATATTGTTTTCCTGGGTTCAACATAGGCAACCCATCCCAAAACTAGGTTAGTTTAGGTTTTGTTTTTTGATTTTTAGTTTTCCTTCTTTTCAGTAAACTTAGCTAGGGTGTGTTTCTGCCATTGGTCCCTTTTATTTCTGTCCCCATTTTTTTTTTTAGTTTAATTCCCCATCCCCTCCCTCCTTTTAGGTGGTCAGTGATGTCAGTTCTCTGGTGGATGTGGGCGCCTTTTCGTTTCGTGTGTGTGTTTTTTTTTTTTGTTGTTTTGTATGAATGAGTGTGTGCCTGTGTGTATGCTTGGGATGAATGAATGTGTCCTTCATTTTTTATAAGCCCCGCATCGATTTTGTCCAGTTAACTGATATTTCTGCCACATTTAAAAGTTTGTGGGTGGTTTTTTATTACTAACACTATTTTGTTTGTTTTCTTGTAAATATTTTTAATTCATTTTGTATATATTCATTGGGGTTCATTTTTTAAAATTGTTGTTTTATGCCCCCCCATGTAGACAATATTTGTACATAAGGGGAGAATTTAGGATTTTCATTGAGTCAAAGAGGCATTTTGGTGTCATGTAGTAAGAAAGGTAAATATAAATGTGTTGTTTTGGTGAAAGGAATATTGTTTTTGTATGATTGGGTCAGTGGTTGTGGCTAGCTAAGTTTTATACTAAGACAAGTGATGACCGTCCTTTTACCCAACCCCCTTTTTGGCCTTGTGCCACATTTGTACATAGTACAATCAATAATGAATTCACTCAACTTGTTCCACAACTGAGTGTTTATCTTAACCACATGATTGTTCAACAATAGCATTGTTACAAGCAGAAAATGAATTGGTTGAAGTAATGTATAACACAGTAAAAAAAATTACGGTGACATTAGATGAAATAAAATTAAAAGCAGAAAACGACATTTTTTTATTAGAAAAATGAAAAAGTTGTAACTTCAGAAAAGTATAAAACTTCTTCACCAGCATATTCAATATGTGATGAAATGCTGGAAGGGTCATACTGGTTGTACACAAAAAGCGGATTTTGAAGGAATTTCATCAGGGGCATCCTGGTATTATACGTATATAAAGCCCTGATGAGGAGTTACATTTATTGGCCAAATATGGACAAAGACATTGAACAGGTAGTTAAAACTTGTAGAGGGTGTCAAATGGCAGCGAAAGAACCGCCAATAAAATACACACCATGGTCAAAAACAGATGTTCCATGGACCAGACTCCACATAGATTATGCTAGACCCATGAATGGTAATTTCTACTTGATAGTTGTGGATAGCTCTTCCAAGTGGCCTGAAATTTTTAAGTGCAAAAAAGACCAACTGCTTCTGTAACAAAAGATTTTCTTACAGAACTGTTTGCACGTTTTTGAGTACCAGAAAAATTGTCACCGACAATGGAACTCAATTCACAGGAAGTGAATTTAAGACGTTTTTTAAGACTCTGTGAATTGATCACATCACGTTTTTTACCATCCCTAGGTCAAATGGACAGGCTGAACGGTTTGTTGATACGTTCAAGAGAGCTCTTAAAAAACAAATGGTACTAATACAGATGATGGTAATATACAGCAGTTTTTAAGTATATACAGAATAACACCAAATCCAAACGAGAATATCAGGGATGTCTCCAGCTGAACTGATGTTTGCTTTTAAATTAGATATATTTTCAATAGGCTTGCTGCCCAAAGAAAAAAGAGTTACCAGAACAAAACGCATCAGGAAAATATGAAATATTTCAGGCCGGAGATAAAGTTTTTTTAAAATTACAAAAAAAATGGAAGGAATTTTGGCAAGATGGAGTGGTAACTCAAAGAATTGGTAAGATGTTATACATGATAAGAAGTAAAAAAATGACGCACAAAAGACATTTGAACCAATTAAGGAAAAGAATCATTGAAGAAATAAGTAAAGAAAATGAAGAACCAATGAAGGTATTATATGATTTATTCGATACACCAACTCAACCATTGCCTGAAACAGTTGTCCAAGGAAGGACAAGCAAAAGAAAAAGAACTAGGGTGGAATGTTTAAGTCCAGATCCCAAAAGAAAAAGATACAAAAACTTTAAATAGTGGCATGTCAGTTGACATGGGGAAGACAGATAGACAGAGAAGTTCTTAGCTGAGCTAGTTATTGACTACTCAGGCGATTTCTGTACCTTTTTACCAACCTATTAAAACCCTTTTTATTGTTATATGTTATTTGGCGTTTGTCTCTACTAACCCCAAATCAACATCATAACAGTATCCTATGTTCACTATGTACAAGCAATGGCCTCACCCCAGTTGTAACTCCTATTTTCCTTTTGTAGCTGAGTTTCATTTAGTTGAATAAAGCTTAGCACTTCCATTTTAGGGTAAAAAATCACTTCCATTTTTGGGTAAAAAATGTCCACATCAGGTTTTTTATAAGTTTTTTTTCTCTAAATTTTCAAATGCTGTATTTTGCCATTGAGGCCATTTAATTTTGCTGTTCTTTTTTCATAACTCTGGAAAGGATGTCATCAATTCATTATACTTTGGCAAATATATGCTATAAAAATTGGCTAACTTTAAATAAGGTATCAATTCTATCAAGACTGAAGTTCAACAATGAACCATTAGAAAGATCAGACAATTCAGAAGATAAAATATTGCACTAGATTGAAACAGATGTATCATCCTTAGATTTACTAGGCAAGATTACAATGGAGTGATTGTTCTGGGACAGAGAGATGAGGCACAAAGGTATTATATGCATTACAGATATTTTAGTACCACCAGAGAGATTAAGAAAAGATGTAATAAAAAGTGTACACAATGTTCATTGTGGAATAACTGCAGCACAGACACAATTACAAAATATAGTAAAGGAAGTTCCAAGAGGCAACCCTCCCCTCCCCACACACACACAGACACACTGCCATTAGTAGGAGAGATCCTGACTCAGTCAGAGAAACTTAATTCCTCCTATTCCTCCTCTTGTTTGTGTTACTGAAATTCACTCTTGCTTATTTCCACATTCAGTCAAGAATCCACCGGTCTTCATGTAGGTCTTTGATAATTTTGAACTGTTTACTTTAACTGACTTTCTTCTTTCTTCTTACCATGTCATCTGCAGTAATCCTTATTCTTAATTTTTTTTGTTATTATTTCCATAATCCATATCTTCTTCTTTAAGTTTGGTATTTGTTTTCGAATGTCTATTCACCTCTTAATTCTCTAAAGTTATTTGCTGTATCCACCTATTGTATCTGACAATATTATAGTGATTCCTGTTATTAATTGTACCAATGACTACTACTAAAGAAATATCTAGGCAGGTCAGGCTGCTAAACTACCACTACCCTGTCTTTTCCTTCTCACCCTCTTCTCCAAGACTCCCACTCACTCTATATCCCCCTCATCTCAATGCCTCCACTGACCATCAGACATTCCATAATCCATAGCTCTCTCACTAAGTTTGGTATTTGTTTTTGAATGTCTATTAATTCTCCAAAGTCATTAACTGTATCCACCTATTGTATCTGACATATTAAAGTGATTTCTAATTATTATTTGTACTAGTGACCACTTCATAATGATCAACTCACAGTATAAACCTATTTACATAGTTCCAAAAATTAAGAAATATCTAAGCAGGGCAGGCTGCTAAAGCTACCACTACCCAGCCTTTCCCTTCTCACTCTCCTCTTCCCCAACCCTTTCACTCCTTCTATAAATGTCTCCACTGACTATAAGACCTCAGCCAAAAAACAAATACTTAAGTTTTACCATAGTAACACCAACATTTATTTCATTTAGATTAAGACTTATTTAATTAAATTAATTTGAATCAACCTGATATATCCTGCATAAAAACAACAAATGGTATCAGCCAAAGTATCATAGACACCAATATTAAAATCCAAAAAGTGCAGAGTAAATTCTTGATTGAGGAAACCGAACACTACTAACCACTAATCTCTAAGTGCTATCTTTACCTAACCCCTCTCTCTCACCTTCCCTCCCCACTTACCAAGCTAAAGTGTCTGTCCAATGTACTTTCTCCATTCATAAACCAGGTTTTCATTCTGATGAGATGAACATCTTGGTGTTCACAAAATAAAAATTATAAATGAAATGGATAATTAAAGCCTGCGTCTTTTTATTATCATTATAATGCTCTGTAGACTACATTGAGCTCTCCCTGGATTTATATCCTCCTTAGAATTATCCCTTCCAGTTGCAAACTGGTAATATATATATATATATATATATATATATATATATATAATATACTGGGTGTAACAGCAAAATTGTTCAAATTATGTAAAAGAAAAATTGTCCATTTGTTAGATTAAGATTTGAACCAGAAATAACTAGAAATAAAAATATCTTACTGGAATTCCCCAAGGTTTTTATAACACTATTAGACTCTACTTTGAGTAATAAGAATGTCTAATTACTCTCCAAGCTTAACAGAAGAATCATGATGAAATCGATCATAAATGACATATTCATCATTAATTAATAATGGCTAAGGATCAGAACCTCATGAAGGATTGAACATTAAATTCAAATATATGTAAATATATTATTCTAGGACCATTTTGCAACTTATTCAAGATGATCTTCACCCCTTTCTAATCTTTTAACTTTCTATACTAGAGGAACAAGGTGCCTTGCAGGTTTTCATGTACAAATTCATTTCTTTTTTTTTTCACTGCTTTTTGTACTATCTTAACTGAAACTCCTCTCTCATATGACAAACATCTTATGGATTGAGTTGTGTCTCTTTAGCTCTAAGTTGAAATGATGATCCTTCTTTCTGTTGTTATCTCCTGATCCAGTTTTCCTCTCTACTGTTACCTCTTTTTTAAACTTATTCACCACTGACTTGATTGTTCTTGAATGGATTTTGAAGATGGAATCCAGAGTATGAATGTTGGTAACATTACTGAAGGCTTGAATGATCTTTTTCCTCTTACCATTGCTCATTTGGGAAGACAGTGAGACTGACATAATTCAATTTTAACCTATTCTCTTTGTGGCAATGCCTGTGATTATACCCAAGGAAGGTGGATAATTCTCCAAATTTGGAAAGTTGATTAAGAAATAGAGAAAAAAAGAAACCTTTTATTGGAATTAACGAAAATTGGGGAATCATCGAATCCCCAGAACCCTTTGGACCCCATACCAGTTTTGGGCTGAAGTGCATATAAGCAGATGACTTTGGGGAGCTCAGAGACTTTGGGCTGAGATCCCGCATTGTGTGCCTCTGAAATACACCTCATCTGTCAACCAGATTCCTAATTCCAAAACTTCGAACCCAGCCCTCTAGAAGTTTAGACAAGGCCCAGTTACACTATAGAGATTTATGTGGGACCAAGAGCTATATAAACCAATTAAAGATTAACCCCATGAATCTATCTTTTATTTTATTTTATTTTTTTTCATTGTGAAGATATTTTTTTTTCCTGAATATAGAACTTACCATGGCTTGAACCAGCCCTGCAAGACTACGACCTTCGATTTCCCACTGCACTGATATCAGGAACACAATATAGGCAGTGTTGGTGTGGATCAATGGCCAGCAACCAACAACCAGCTTAGAGCAATGTCAGCATTGATAGCACAGTGTTAGCCTCATGATTAAAACCTGTTCTAAGGGACCAGACCACTAAATATGGTTACACTACCAGGTGTAGGAGGCAGTAAAATGTATTATATCTGTGTTGCACTTATTCATAGTACCTCATTTTTATTTTTCTCTATCGCTCTCGGGATGATGTTTCAGTAATTTTCGATTGAATATCTGAGAGGATTGAGAATATCCTCACTGAATTTCCCTCAACTAGCATTTATATCTGTGGTGACTTCAATATCAACCACAAACTGGGGTTAATATAGGATGATATTTCACTACTCAAAGGTAGACTGGGATAGTTTTCTGTCCTATATGATGAAACCTCTCTCAGCCTTTTTAAAGCACACTGTCTCCAAAACTGCTACCATTGTCTTCGAATGGATCCTTTCTGGAATAGAAAGTCTTATACCCCTCCACCCCGCCAAAAATTCCAGCAACAACCAGTCAGTCTTGGTTCACCCATGAATGCACTGAAGCCATAGCTCACTGGAATCACTAATTCAATATCTATCACAAGGAGTCATGTAGTCTGACCTTTACTGCTTTCAGAATCTCTAACAATTACTGCAAAATATTTCTGGAAAATGCAAAGTGCAGCTATGTGTAAGTTGCTCAGGTCAAGATTGAAAAGAAACAAATTGGATCTCACAAATTCTGAAAGATCATGAACTTGATTATGAACAGAAACAAAGCAGTAGTTTAGCCTTTTATTCACCCAATAAACAGCTCAAGAACTACTCAGAGTAGAGGGTTAGTGAATGTAGTGTGGATTATGTGAATATGGAGGATATGTAATGATTGACTCTTGACTACCACAATCAGTACAAGTGTTGAAAATGGCAAGACGAAAAGAAATGAAAAGTTTAATATTTTTATATAAAATAATGATAACCATTATTTAAATAATGTCTATTTTAAAAAAAATTGTTTCTATATAAAAATATATCATAAAATATTTTGTTAGCAAAAAAAGAAGTTATTTCATGGAAAAATTGGTATCTTTTCATATTTTTTTCCTTAAAATTTAAGATTCTTTTTGCAACTTTCGTAACAAATATACAAATATAATCATGATTATCTGGAATTAAATGAATGGAAACTGTGTTGTTATTATTATTAGGGTTATTATTATGATTAAGTTTTAAATTTGGCAGAAAATTGCTTTATTCTTCTTTTAACATTTTAACGGTATTACCCTAACAAAATTATCACTGATGTGTCATTTTTGCTGTATTATGGTAACATGCCCACTAACAAAAATTGGATCTTTATAATATAAATAGGTAGATTCTATTAAAGTTAAGTTTATTTTTCAAGTTACATGATCCACCTTATGTAAGCTTCTTTCTTTTTTGTGAAACCTGTTTTTTAAAGATCAGGTATATTGGACAATATACAGAAAATAATTTTATAACAAATTAAATTTTTTCTCTTGTCATAACTATTAAGTAGGGTGCAGAATAAATTAAAAGGAAGCAGAAAGATGACTTGATTTTCATTATTAATATCATAAACAAAACTTGTTCAGTAACTCTGGTTTCAATGCAGTCTTGTAGTTATTTCTTTGTATCATTTCAGGGATTTTTCCACATGTTTGGAATTGGTTATTCACTCCAGATGGCCATTAAATTATTGCCTTCACTATTTCACAATATATTACAACCAAAAGTCATGCTAAAATTTGTTGTACATACAGATAATTTCAGCTTTGGTGCTTTTCTGGCTTTTTTCTGTGCTGTTTTTAGAGTGAGTAAAATATTTCTTTTCTTTTTGCCCTCCCCACTTATGATTGCACACTCTACTTAATAATGCTTTCCCATCTAAATTTCTTCAGGTTTTGTTATTCTGTTTTTTTTATATAATCTTAATTACAAACATCTTAAGGTACACATTCTGAAAAAATATTCAGTATCTACTGATCTTTCGACCCTTAAAATGCATGAGGATGTATTAACTTCCTGACCCAGAGGAATGAACAGAATGACAGGAGAGTTCCATAAGATTTATACTAACCTGTTTGATTAATTCCTCTTAGTAAGTAATTAACAGAAAATTTCAAGATGAACAAGATCACCACCTTCAAATGGCGATGTTTCATTTGATTTGACACATTCATTACCAGTACAGCCATTTTTCAATACAAGACAAGCAACATTTTTACAAAGAATCATAATTTTTTGTAGAATTATATATTTTTATACTTGCAAAAATTGTTTAAATATAACTTGAAGACATTCTGTTGAAATATTAATGTTGTCAAATCTTTTCTTAAATCATGCTCTTCTCTTAACTGTATCTCTCTCTCTCTCTCTCTCTCTCTATATATATATATATATATATATATATATATATACACACTAATAATATACATTTGAAAAAACTTTTACCATTTACTCACTTTTGTTTATTACATGTTAAACTAACATTTTTATTTCTCTTTATAAATACTTGCTGCAAAATAAAATTCTTATATTTGCCTTGTTACTACACAACAAATGTAAGCAAATGTACAAACACATACGTGTCTAGGTCTAAAATCTCTCTCTCTCTCTCTCTCTATATATATATATATATATATATATATATATTCTTCAATATATCCTATGAATATAATTTAAATACAATTTATGCATATCTTATACACATTTCCAATATATTACACATATACACACAAGCATAATTCACATATACAAGAATATACATACAGGGGTGGGCCGAAAAGTTCATAAGCTGACTATGAAAGATTGATGCTAGAGCTGTGAGATTCTGTATGCATCTGACTATTCAAAGAAGACTTCAAAAATAACAAGTAGCAACTTCTCTTGAAAATGGACAAAATTTGGCATTGTGGTGTTATCAAGTAACTGTAGGAAAAGGGTTTAACCTCTAAGGATATTAGATGGTTGCTGCATTAGGGTATGATTAACAGTGCAAAAATGGGCAGCTGAATTTTAAGAGGGGAATGGAGTCTTGAAGATAACCCAATGTTTGAACATCTTCTGACTGCCACCACTAATGAAAAACATTGATCATGTTCACTACTTCATGATAGATTACAGGTAAATCAAATAGCCAATGAACTTGGTATGATGAAAGTTTCTGCTTGGTGTGTTCCACATCTGACATTTGATCAAAAGTGCAGAGGCTGATCACATCATGGGAAAATCTGACATTGTTTCAGGCAAATCCATCTAGTTTTCTTGAATGTTTCATAACCCAGGATGAGTGTTGGATTCAGTTTGAGCCTGAAATAAAGAGACCATCCATTCAGTGAAAACATCTCTCCTCATTTGCTCCAAAGAAGGCCAAGGTCGTTTCATTTACTGGGAAGGTAATGGCTACAGTTTTTTGGGATGCAAAAGGTGTTGTGTTTATTGGCTCTGTCTAAAAGGTCACACCATCAATGGAGAGGGCTATGCCAACTTACTGAGGCAGTCATGAAACCCTATCAGGATGGAATACTCAGGAAAACTGATGAAAATGATCTTGTTTCATCAGGATAATGCTCCATCACACAAGTCCTTGGCTGCTGTTTGTGACTAGCTTTTGATTTGACTATCATCTTTCCCAAACACATCACAATGAAGGTGACTTCATATTTTGTGTTGATGACTTTTTTCACCAAAGGGATGAACAGTCAGATGTCAGTTGGCCTGAAAAGAAACAATACAATTATTAAAAAGAAGAGCTGAAATTAATGTATGCAAGATTTTAAACTCTAACATCACTCCTTAGTCAGCCTATGAACTTTTTCAGCCCACCCTTGTAGGTACATACAAATGTGATATTACATTTTGCATGTACATATTCACAAATACACACACACATACTTAAATATAATATGCCATACACACACACACACACACACACACAGATATATATATATATATATATATATATATATATATATATATATATATAATTTTTTTGTGTCTGTGTAACATTTTAGAGACAGTGTGCAAAATGTTGACATGAGATGCACAGAAGTCAAGACCACATTCATGTCCACACGCAAAAAGCTACCACACTGAAAACTACAAAGAGACTGCCCCAAACACAGTGACACAGTTCACAGTAAGAACAAATTTCTCTCTCTTGTATCTCCTGTTACTACTAAGAACTATGCATAGATGTAATAACTCTTTCACACAAACAATGACCCACCTGCCCAAATTCAAATCATATTTGAAAAGAAAAAGAAACATATGACAACATTTCACTGTTTCTCACATATGTACATAAATTATATTTATTTATTTCTTCCTAAGGGGCCCGAAAAAGGAAATAAACTTCAGTTAAATTTGTAAAATAAAATAAATATTCAACGCGACTAATGTTGCCTGTAACTCAGGTATGTCTCTCATAATTTTTATACAACTAAAGTTCTTTTTTTCTTTTCCAAAACAAATATAATGTGAATTTGGGTGGGTGGCTCATTTTTATTTTGCACACTTCCCCTCAATTGTTACACAGAAAAAACATTGTACTTGAATTAAACAAAAATAATTACAATATAATACATATTACTTATAATACATTCTTTCATGCAGTCAAAATATATATATATATATATATATATATATATATATATATATATATATATATATATTCATACATGTTTCATTAAATAATATAGACAAGTGTTGTCTATTTATTTTATGTAAATTCTTTTCATAACATCTGATAAGCTTAATAACATTATCATTAAGTGAAGAAAGTGAATCACAATTACTTAGAGTTGTGCCACTGAGGTTTCTTTTTCTTCGGTTAAACTGGCATTGATACTTTTGTACCTTCTCAGAAATACCAGGTAAACCCACAATCTTCTTGATTCACACCAGCCTTACAAGCAGATACAAAGAAGCATCTGTTTGATCAGGGCTATCATGCTGGTACAACTGGGAAAAGTGATTCCTATGGGGTATAGTGGCTGAGCCACCCACCCAAATTCACATTATATTTGTTTTGGAAAGCACCAGGGTGCTGATAAGAGCGACTCTAGGGGTGGAGCAATAAAATATAAAATTACGCAAGAGCATAAGAATTTTATGGCTGAATTAATTGAAAACTCTCCTAGGGTCATTCTTCAAGACATTATAAATAAGTTGGTCTTAAAAGTATGAGGTTCGTGTGATGAAAGAATGCATAAAAAAGCACTTGGACTCCATGGCCTTTACTTTAAAAGTGGTTCATTATGAACCAGAAGCTGCCAATAATAATGTTCAATAAGGCAAAACGTAAGGATTATGCAGTAGCTTTATTAGAATTTCAGTCCCAAAGTGTGCCAATTCTTTATATGGATGAAACCAATTTTAATCTGCATATTTCAAGAAGAGAAGATGGCTCTAAATAAGGCATGAGGTGCACTACGGTCGAGGCCAGATCCAGGGGAAATAACATCTATGTTATTGGATGTATTAGTAATAATGGATTAATTCATCATAAAATTAAGAGGTTCTTTCAAAAAAGAGGATGCAAAAGAATAGACCAGGGAGTGAAAGGCAAATGAAATTTATGAAAGGGGAGTTGTCTTAGTTATTGATAACGCCCCTTGCCATACTTCAGTTGAAGAAGTTGTGGAGGAGGATGAATTTAAGCAACACCAAATTTTCAGACTTGCCCCCTATAGCCATATAGTTAAATGCCATTGAAAAGGTTTGGTCAGTCATAAAAAGAAGTATGGCAGACTCAATTGTTGGGATTTTAAGAAGTGATGGTCAGGGATCTTTAACTACTAAAGAATTCCGCCTCAGCAAGTTAGAAGCGATGATCTCCCAGGCAATTAATAATATTTCCCCTGAGACTTGCACTAACTTCGTATCTGGAATACAGATATTACTTCCCTCTGTAATTAACTTAGATGATGTAATCTTTTAAATAAATTTCTTAGGAACGTTTATATTTTTTTATATCTCTTTTAAGTAAAAATAAAAGAATGAATATTAAATTTATTAGTATTATATTAATTCTCAATTTGAAGTTGATTAATCCAATTTGAAGTTGATTATTTCTCATTTTGAAGTTGATTAATCCAATTTGAAGTTGATTAATTCAATTTGAAGTTGATTAATCCATTTTGAAGTTGATTAATCCATTTTGAAGTTGATTGATCCATTTTGAAGTTGATTGATCCATTTTGAAGTTGATTTTTTTTTTACGTGAAAATAAGTCCATTTTGAAGTTGATTATTATCATTTTGAAGTTGAAAAGGTATAGAAGAGGAGGTGAACAAATCAAAGAAATATGTAGATCGGAATTATTAGGGAACTGAGTAGGAAAATCCACTATTTGATTGAGTGGAAAAATTGAAAATCTAAATATTGGCAATATCGGTAGCATTGGAATGATTAAACCACTTAACATGATGAGCATTAAAATTGCCAAACACAAAAATGTTTGCTGATAGAGAGTGAGAGCATTTCTATATTGTCAGATATTTAGTTTAATATGTTGCAGTCCTGAGAAGGAGAGTGATAAATGAAAGAGATAGCAAACAAAGTGCAGTAAATAATAATTCAGATATAAATAAAAGATATCTGTAAAAAAAATAATGAGATAAAAATAATGACAAAAGGAAGGCTTTTCTTTACCAACACATTTTGTCCCCTGAGGGAATGTATCAAGGTAAATGCAAGGATTTTATTTGCAATATGTGATTATAAACAGAAATAAAGTGGTAGAAAAATATTTTTGTTTTCAAAATTTTAAACTGAAGAATGCTCTAAAATATTCTTAAAGCTGTGTAAATAAAGGTATAGAGGATGCTAAATGAGTAATGTAATTTAATGCCTAATAAATGAAAGTGAGCAAATATTTTTTCTTGTTTATTTATATATATATATATATATATATATATATATATATATATATATATATGGCCCCATCCACTAAACAGCTATTAACTGCCATTCTAGAAAGTAGGAACAAATTTGATAAAGAATTAAATCAGTGAAATAGAAAAGTATACAATCCTCCAAGTTTCTGTCTACTTTCCAGAGTATCAATTGTGCATTACGATGGATAAGGAAGAAGGACAGTGGATTCAATGGATTAATTGCTGGGTTTGTAGCTGGATGGTCAATGTTATGGTACAAGAGCACAACCCTAGCTCTTTATCTTACCTCCAAACTTGCTGAGGTAAGTTTCCACATTGTACCTTTTCCATTTTCAATTGAATTATTTTGTTTACTGAATAATTTGCTTGTGTTGTTTTCATCTTCTCATTCTGAAGTAGCAATCACTCAGACACAATAGCTGAAAGATTTGTAAATATCTATGTCTGAATATTTTTACTATTTTCACTATTGTGTAACATTGATTATGTAATGCCTTGATTTGATCGTTGTTGATCTCAAATTGTATACTTTATTATGGAACATGGTTTTGTAAATGACATACTTTATAAGAAATGAATAAAATACTTCTGAAATATTTAATAACTAATTTATTTAGTTGAAATAGGCAGCATATTGAATAATGACTGTTCTCCAATGTACTTCTAAATTCTTGATCCCATCATTAAACAATTCTCATCTTTGATGTGATAAATAGTTCAAATGCTGTGATTACCTCTTCCTTAATAAAGAATATTTTATTGCATATAAAAAGCTCAAAATGCGTTAATAAATGATAATCAGCAGGAAAGATATCAGGTGAATATGGAGGATGAGGCAAAATTTCATAATTCAGGCTATGCAGTTTTTGGATAGTTGATCGAGAAACATGCAGTCATGCAGCAAAATTGGGCCATCCCTATTCACAACTCTAGGATTGGAAAGCGTTGGATGAGTCTAATTGTGATTACAAAAGTATGGCAGCTTTGAAAACTCATTTGATCATTCTGATAAGAAAAGAACACCTGAATTTGTTGGTGAGATCCAGGCCATGATTAACAATGATCCCTCCAAGACAATCAGATCCATAGCCAGAGAGGTAGTGCTGCCCTTGGTCAAGAGGGTGGCTGCTGGAAGACCATATATCTGTCAACATGATTCTGCACCATACCACACAAGCAGGAGAACCCAGTCATGGCTGCCAGACAATTTTTGTGACCACACATCTCCTTACATCTGGCCACCTAACCCCACCCCAGACTGCAACCCCCTTGATTATGTGTGGCATGCACTTAAGCAAAGATGAACTGAAGGCAAGGATTTTGGCAGCATTCACCAACTTTAAGGAGACCATTCAAAAGAAGATTCTGAAATAGTTTGGAGGCTGTAGTCGAAGCCAATGGCATTTTCATTTAATAAATTTACTCTTTAGTATTTCAAGATATTTTTGTGTAATTTTGGTAAATATATCTGTTAAGATGAGATATCAGTGTTATTTTCATTTTTGTGTAATTTAGATGACAATTTATTCATCACACTGCACAAGTGTGTGGATATCTAAAGGGGTTGTGAGTTGTGCAAATGTTGTCTTCCATCTCTGGGTAACTTATGTTGACAGTGGCATTGGAGAATGGATAAAATTCATCAATTCTGATTTAGGTTGATTTTCCATTTTCTTATGTATCTAGAGATCAACTTTGAAAGTGCCACTTTGCTTCTGATAAGTTGGTCAAAATATGGCTTAGTGACTCTTAATATACATTTATTTTTTAGAGATGGTGAAGTTTTGGTCCCCTTATTATTTATTTATTTTTCTATCACTAAACACAATTTTCATTCATAATTAGTGTTTATTTTTTGTATTTTATTTATAATTTTTAATAGTAAAAATACATATTTTCTTTTTCTATTTTGTCATTTTTCCAGATTTAGATTTGTTATTTCCAGATATTTTGTTACTGAATTCAGTTGTATGTAGTCACCTGCAAGTCTGTGTGTTCCATCTGACTTAAATATCATGTGTAAGGTCAAACTCCATTCTAATTTTGAAGGGGATATTATTCCTGCTCTTTGGAGTTTGCTAAATTCCCCCTTCACTAATTGATGTGGTTTAGAAAATATTGGGACATTGCTACCATTCTCAATCCTATTTAAAACTTTTGGTTTTCCTTTATTTTTGTTGTGATGAGGTGAAATTAGGTTTGGGTGTTTTTCCATATTTCTTCAGCATTATCTTGGTCAACTGTGATGATTTGTATCAGTCAGTTAATTATTTGTATAGTCGGGCCAAAATGATTTAAGAAATCATAACCTAGGAGAGGTTTTGTGGTGTCTACAATCACAAAACTCCAGGCAAAGTTGCTTCTGATTTAATGTAGCTTGTCTGTGAGCATTCAGTCTCCTGACTGTTAGTGGATACATTGGAAACATTTGTTGGGTAAATAACTAAACCATCTAAATATTTTTTTCTTAGAACTGAAATGGCAGCTCCTGTGTCGACAATTAAGTTAGTCTTTTGGGCCCCTAGCCAAGAATTGGTGGATAAGTTAAGGCTAACACATCCTACTGATTTAGTTTTTCCAGCATCTCTGCATGTGAAGGAGGATGGGAACCAGATAGTATTTTAACATTCTTTTTGTCTGGCTACTTGCAAAATTTTGCACATTCAGCAAAATGTAAGAGCCTAACAAAGTTTTGACTTCTGGTCCTTGTTCAAAGGGTGAACACTGGGTTTGTTCTCTTTGACAAGTCTGTATTTCTGCTACTATGGTGCTGACCTCATGTTACTTGCTGAACTTATGCTGCTTTTTGCTTATTAAAATATAGCAGAAGATCATTTGCAAGGTGATATTATTTTAGATTGATTTGGGATTCTATTATTGGCTTGATGCAAGACAGTAGCACCTGCATAAATTTATATTGAACCATATTATCAACTCCAATGTGACTGGCTAGTGTCATAAGCTTATTTAGATATAATGATGGAAATCCTTTCATGCAGGAAGATGATATTCAATTTGTCTAGAATCTCTTTTTTAGATTCCTTGGATGAGTTTATTTCATCTTTTTTTAGTTGGTCAAAATATGTCTTCAAAGCCAACCAATTTTTAATATACATTTATTTTTAGAATTTTCATCTTGTTATTTATTTAATTTTATTTTTTTATTTTTCTATCACTTTTCTGAAAATAAAAAAAAAGCTGAATATGTCAAAATGTTGATTATTTTCTTCTTTCATCAATATTAGAATCAGTAAATAAAAATGCACTAGTTTTAACAAATATTTCTAACTACACATAAATGCAATGTTTTTGAATAAAGTTAAATACTGTAAATGATATTTAAATCAAAAAGCAGAATGAATATTAAGCCAAACTAATATCTTCACATCTCACTTATTCAAAAAATCCCACACAGCACAAATTGCATAATTAAACTTTTACATTAGCAGATGTAAATTCAGATTCAAAGAGAGTTAAATGCAGAACATTCTAACACTTTTTGCAGGTTCTTTACTTCAAAGGAATTGAAAAGAAGATTTTTCCACACATACCAAGTGCAGATGTAGTTATATACATACTGTCAACTGCCCTCCTCTTTCATGCTGTGAGTAATTCCATTTTGATAAAACAATGTTTCTTTATTAAACTCACTAACACAAAATGACAGGTTGATATTTTACATTTCTAGTAATCATTTCGAAATACATCTTAAGAGAAATAAATGTTATTTCTATCTTTAACGGTAACTAAAATTTTCAAATTCCTTCAGCTTTTATAAATGATGATCAATAACATTCTTATTCTTCTATATATTGTGTCACTTCAGGAAACTGACGATCAAGGCTCTCCACAATTTCCTGCCCTCTTTAGCTATTAATAAATTTTGTCTTTGCATTATTTCTCCTAAGGCTTGTTTTGCCATCCATTTAATCAAGTTATGCATTGTTTTCCTTTGTCCATCTTGACTTCAGTCTGTCCAAGACCTCTTTCCTCTTTATGTGCCCTAGAAATTTCAATTATCTCTTTGTAATGTTAAGTTTATCCTTTTTATTTCCATTTTCTCTAAAAATTTATAATGTTCAGTCCATGGTATTCTCAGCATCCTTCTGTAGAACATTGCTGTTGCTTCAAATCTCTTCTTCATCTGTGAGGTGATTGTCTAGCATTCACTGCCATATAGGAGGAATATTACATAACAGATCAAAATTTTTGGTTTCTGAATACTTTGCTTAGCTTTTGAAAGATATCTTTAGCTATGTCAATGCATGCTTGGATTTCACTGTCACACTTTCTGTCCTCTGTTAAAATACTCCCTAGATATTTAAATTGTTGCACTTGTTTGATTTTGGTGCATCCAATTTGTAATTTGCATGTTGGGCAGTTGCTAACAACAATGCATTCTCTTTTCTTGCAATTTGTTGGTTAGTCCTTTTTTCTCATTTTCCATTATACCATCTGTAGGAGTTCCTGTAATTTCATTTCTATGCCTGCTGTCAATACTGCATCATCTGCATATCTTATGTTGTTAAGATTGTAGACACCAATAATAAATCCTGGTAGGATTTCTAATTCTCTCAGAATCACCTCACTGTATAGGCTGAATAAATCTGGTGAAAAGACATCCTTGTTTTCCACCCCTTTCTATTTTTTGTATATTTAATGGATTTATTTTCTATCCATATGCAGGTGGTTTGCTACCAGAATAGGTTTTGGATTATTCTAATATATTTTCCAAATATTTCAAGGCTACCAAGTAGTTCTGACAGTTCTCTGTGATGCAACCACAGAAAGCTTTCTGTGGTTGCAAAGTGATGAAGGAGGTAGACTAAAAAGTAAAAGGTCATGTTTATTTGAATACCTTCTCTTCCTCAAATGAAATTTTTTTTTCTTTATAACAGACAATCAACCAATAAAAGGTAATTTTCATTTGAATGCTTATCCCTTTTTCTTGAGATAAAAAATACTTTCTTCTTTATCAGAGAAAATCAACAAGTCACATCTAATTTCATTTGAATACCTATCCTCTGTTCTCTGGATGAAAATTTACTTTTTTCTTTGACAAATGATCAACCAGTTAAAGGTCATGTTCATTTGGATGTCTATTTTCTCTTCCTTATTTGAAAAATTACTTTTTTCATTGTGACAATCAGTAAAATATGTTCACTTGAATGTTTCTCTACTCTGTCTTCAAACAAAGATTTTTCTTTGTGAAGTATTGTAGCATGGCTGGGGCAGTGGCTTGCTGTCTTTGGTCAGGATTGATCCTGGTATCAGAGAACAAGCCATCAGCCCACACTTGTCAGACATTGGTGGCGTTCAACACTGCAGCTGGTCTTTATGTTGACCTTTTCAACTATGACCTCTCTTACCCATGTTGGGATTTTTGATCTTAAGAGGGGCAAGGTGAATTATCACTGGGGTATCTCAACCAAGCTAAACCAAGGAGTTGAACACACACACAAAATTGAAAATAAACGACGCTTAAATAAGTCACTAGATGATATTTATATCAAAATAAAAAAAAATATTTACAGTTCTTTTTTCTTTTTCCAACCCATTTGTAATATTTGGTGACGGAATAAAAATTTCAACTAACTACTCTAAGGATGGCCAGACTTGACAACTGGATTTTACTTCAAGTACTGTTGAGTGTACTTTCAAGGATGGCACAAGGATATCATCAGAGTCTTTCTTCTTCAGTAGATAATTATTATTATTATCATTTGGTTGGCAAAACAGCATAATGGCAAAAAGATCTCTTAACTCCCCATCCATGACTACTGCAACTCACCACAACTCCAGAATGCAGCTCTTTTAGCCCCCATGGGCACTTGTATTTATGAGTGTCCATTTTGAACTGCTATGGGGGAAAGCACATAAGGGGGGTTTATGCAAATATCCTAAAATTCAACCAATATCCTTCCTTCCTTCTCTGTTTCACACCTTCCAATTTTGGAAGGTCCCTCTCTCCTTCAGGAGGAGTCATTATATGACATCAGTTTTCCTGACGTCTCCCCCTGCTTTCACAATTGCTCATTCTGTCTTCACAATTATAATTTTTTCTCCGGGAAATTTTGGTTGATAATTTTCTCAGCACATACACATTGACACCTTTCAAAAGTCGACTTTGGCCCCAGAACTTGCCAGCTGTGTCTCGCCGGGCAGCAATAGTATTATTTTGTATTTTTTTCAATGGAATTTGTACATCTGTTTGCAACGCCCTGTGAAAATGAGTCTCTTTCTGACAAAAAAATAAAATCGTTTTTTATCCCTTTTCGTCCGTACACCATGTTAAATATTGTTACATCTCTCCCTAACCCATCATCTCATTTACCCGTAAATGACATTTCAAATATCAATACACTATTTAACATGCTCTACTTTTCATGCACTAATTATCATGCATCATTTCCATGCACTATAAAATTGTCACATGCAATTTGAAAAGTTCCCTTTTACTTCTTCTATTTATACCTGCAATTTAAGAAAAGGTGAGTATGTGTGTGTATGTTTTTTTTATTATGGCTTGTTTTTCTTGGTCATTATTCTTTTCTGTACAACGGGGGGTGTTGGTTTGTTTTTGACAGGTGTTGACTGTACTTCTGCTTTGTTTGTCGAAGTCAATGCAACTTCTTCATCTTGAGTTGGTCTGATTGGACAATGAACACTGCCAGGCAACTCCCCTCTGAGCTGCTGCATACCTATCAGAGTACCATCAACCGACTTTTTTCTATATCTATTAAATTTCCATATTGCTGCTACTATTACAGCAATAAGTATCAAAGTACCTAACACTGCTGGCCAATTTATTATAATTTTCTTACTATCCTCCCTGGCCATACCTCCATCTCCCAACATCTTTAGTTGGTCTTTTAACCAATTCATATTTATCCTCTCTACAGGTTCCAATAATACTGGCATCTGTTTTAATGCAATTCATTTACTATTGTCTTCCACACTTTGTGTAATTGTCCAAACTTCTGTTAATCAATTCTACAACTGAATCCTTTTCTTCATATTTCTCTTCCCTCTGGTAATATGGGGTCAGGGAGATGGATACTCTAAATGCTGAGCATCTCAGGGGCAAGTTTACTAAGGATAGTGGCAGTTTCACTTTTATTGTCCCAGTGGATTCCCTTCCACATACCCTAGACAGACCAATTGATTTTTGTACTGCCACAGACCACACACCATCGGATACACTTCTACTTGACAATTCCTCTTAATTCCTTCCCTGTTATCTTCAAACAACTCCAGTACACATATTGTGATTGCCTGTCACATAAATGGGACTTAGTGAGGTACAGGCTCCCAAGGCACCGTTCTTACACCTTCCCACCTTGTCTGCCGACAGTAGCATAAACTTCATCCTAGCTGAATTCAAGGCTATGTATTCGGTTTCAATTCTGTATCTCACCACCACTCCCAAACCTTGATCCATGTAAGGGTAGGGAATAGGTAAGTTTATAACTTGGTATATTTCAAAAAAAACTTTCTCTATCCAACAACAGAATAGACATCAAAACTAACAATTTGTTATTTTCTAGCAAGGTTACACAACCTAGTGCATTATAATATTTCCATAGTTCTCTGGTGGGATCTACTGGTAACCTAAAATGATGGAGTAATTCATTCTGTATTTTTAACAAAAGTCTCTTCAGCTGGAGTTACTATGCTAGGGGACAAGTGTCCCAGTAATAGCATGTCAATCTGAGCTCTCACATGCTCTAATAGAATTGTCAAGGATCGACTAGTCTGCTGCACCCTATTGGTAATGGCGATCAACTGGAAATACTGCTGAATAAACCCACTCAACCCCTGCAATTCAGTCACTATAGCCTCTGAATCATTAGCTACTTATTGTTTTAGTTCTCTTAGGTTGCTTATTAACCCATTGATACTGGCTCTATTCTTTGCCAATTCCAGTCTTGTAACTTTCAATATAATATCGATACACTCTCCTGTGCCATCTTGGCTAGGATTTTCTGATCCTTCTCTACCCTTCATAGGTTCTTTCTTGTGACTTTAACGTCATCTTCAATTACCATTCCAAATAGGACATTTAGTGCCTTCCCAACAAAGGGACCTACTGCTCATTTTTATCTAGTCTGTAGTAGTTCAATTTGCTTCATGTAATTCCTCATATCCTTCCACTGGCCTTCCATTACAGCCGTTTCCAATTCTAAAGAATATAACAGTCTGAGATACTCTTCTTCTTCTGGATAATTCTGTACTACTTTTACTCTTGCTATTTCCCAGCTTCCCTATCTCATTCCTCAGTTTGTTCAGTAGCAACTCGTATGGGTTTAAATCTATCACAAAGGGGACTACTCATCTCAATCATGTGATTATCACTTCACTTGTCTTAAATATTGTACTTTGGCTGTGTCTCCAAGCTTCTATCTTTGTCATCATCATCATCATCAGATGTATTGGTCCTTTCATTTTGGCCATTCCCCTAACCACTGATTATTCAAGTTAGTTCTTTACTTAATTATTCCGAAGCACTCTAGCTGCTTCTCTCTCTTACCGTCTCTCCTAGCTTCCAATTATGTCCTTCCTTTAATTAATTTTTAGTAGGATGATTGGTTCAGATAAGTGCACAGCTCCTTTGTCCCAGAGGTCATGCCTCATCAATACTACCACCGACTGGTCAGCAACACCAACAGGTGATTTTATTTCTACTGTGATGTGCTATCCGCTCGACTTCTTTTCATTCTCCGTTGGCTGAACTTTTCTCGGAGTTGTGAGAGAGGTATCTCATCTTCATCTTCCTATTCAGTTGATTCAACTTCTTGTCCATGAAGTTTCAGCTTTGATTCATGGACGTTTTTCTTCTTCGTCATCCTTTTATTGGGCCTCGGGACGGAGCAGTGACATTGCAAGGTTTTTTCTGCAACGACACAGACGACAAGTAGACACCACTGGCTGCCACCAATAGACCCTACTCTGACATGCAGATCATTCTGTCCAGAACGCTGTGGTCCATTGTTATTGGTTGCTGACCTATCTCTCTATCTTCTTCTTCTTCTTCAGAATCTTCTGGCTCTACAAGGGTCGTTCTCCTTGTCTTTTTCTTTTTGGCTTTTAGCTCACTCCTTTCCCAATTAGTCACCTCAGCTAACTTTAGATCATTGGCATGAGCTCTCTTTGTTTGAACTGCTATCTGATCCCAAATTATATACGACACTGGACCCATCTGTTCTATTACTCTATAGTATGGTTCCCATCTTTGGTCCAGTTTTCCTTCTCTTAGGTGAATTTTGTAGTACACAGGGTCTCCAACCCTAAATTCTACTACTTTCCTACTTGCATTCACCCTCTTATTCCTCCTCTTTTGGGCTCTTTTTATTCGCCTTCTGGCGCCTGTACAAACAACCTATGCTGTTGTTCTATTATCAACTGATGATGATCTTCTCCCATATATTTCCTACGGGGTTTCAATAAATTATCTATCGGCAAGACCACATCTCTGCCAAACAACATATAATACAGTGAGAATTTAGATATCTCATTGATTGTAAACCTCACTGCCGCGAGAGCCTGTGTCAGTTACAGGTCTCTCGCTAATTTAGCCAATACATCTCCCAAGGTCCTATGAAATCTCTCCACTTTACCATTACCCTGAGGGTGCTAAGGAGACATTCAAGCTTGTTACCACATCCTTCATTATATTATTCACATTCTCAGGCCCATTATCTGACACCAAGCACACAGGAGCACCATACCTGGAGAAAATTTCATTATTGATTAAGTCTTCTACAGTTTTAGCTTTCTTATCAGGTACAGCAAATGTTTCCAGCTAATTTGTCAACCAGTATACAAAACTCACTATGTAGACCTTACCTCTGGAGGTTTTCTCATACGGTCATGACACATCCAGGCTTATCTTCTCAAAGGGAAAATTCAGAATATCCATCCTTCCCAATGGTGCCAATCCCTGTCTTCTGCTCTGCATTTGGCACACCATACATAATTAGTAAACTCGTTATACATCTTAGGCCAGTAATAATTTCTTCCTATTAATTCATGGGTTTTATCAATTCCCATATGGCCTAGCTTTTCATGACAGTGTTCTTCTTCAGCCTTAGATTCTTGGGTATATATAATCTGGATCTAATTTCTTCACCTCTCCCTGAAAGGTAATATTGCTTCCCTTTATGTATTGTATACTTGGAGGTTTCTCCTGCCTCCAATTTTTTCTCTGATTGTAGCTATTTTTTTGTCTACCTGCTCCTTTTCGGCCTGTTCTATCCATTGGGGGTCAGTTATTACTTGTATATTTTTCTCCTCATCTGTCTCTAACACAGGGCAATCCTTCAACCTGTGGGAGTTGATTACCCCTATTTGATATGCTCTGTCATCTACCTCCAGTTCTACTCTCACAGATTCTAACTTTTTGGGTATTCTAGAGAGTAAATCTGCATAGGTGCTATCTTTCCCTACCAGGTATTTTATCTTACAGTTGTATCCACTAAATTTCAGTGCCCACTGCTGTATCTTCTTGTTTGCCCAATCTGTTTCCAGCAAATACTGGAGAGGTTTATTGTCAGTCTTTATGGTAAACACAGCCCCACTTAAATAATAATCCAGCTTTTGGAGGTTATACATAATAGTGTACACCTCCCTTTCTATCACTGGCCATCTCTGCTGTGTTTCTGAGAGCTTATGTGATAGGAAGTATATCTGTACTTCCTCTGGTATACCAGGCACTGGACCATCATTATCAGGACATGGCTGAGTAAGGACTTCTCCTATACATTGTTTACTAATGTCTGTGTATAGTATCATTGGTTTGCTGAGATCTGGGTATGTCAGCAACAGAACAGCAGTTAGCTGTTCTTTCAAGGTATCGAAGGCCTTTTGACAGTCTCCTGTCCATTTACAACCTCACATACTTTTTTGTTAATGCTATCAAGGGAGTTACTATCTTAGAAAATACTGGGATAAAACATCTGTAATATCCTATGGCCCCTATAAAGCCTCGTACCTGTCTTACTGTCTTGCTCAGGCATTTCTCGTATCACCATGTCAGGCTTAATTCCTTCATCACTCACTATAAAGCCTAGGTACTTGGTTTCATTTCTTAAAAATTGTCTCTTGGGCAGTTTCAACTTCAACCCATGCCTTCTCAATTGTCCAAAAACTTGTCTTAGGTGGTTAAAATGTTGTTCTGGTGTCTCTGAGAATACCAGAATATCGTCCAGGTAAACCATAGCAAAACTCTCAATTCTTCCAAGTACTACTGACATCAATTACTGAAAAATCCCAGGTGCATTGGTCAGGCCAAATGGCATGACTTTAAATTGGAACAGGCCCATGTGACATGCAAATGCAGCCTTTTCTCTATCAGCTTCATTAAGGGCTAACTGCCAATACCCCAACCTCAGATCTATTGTAGAAAAGCACTTAGCTTTTCCCAACAAAACCAATATATCGTCAATCAATGGCAAGAATACTGTTTGGAAACAGCGTTTAGTCTCCTGAAATCTACACAAAATCTCTACCATCACTATGGGGAAGCTCCAAGGAGATGTTGACCTTTCTATCATGCCCGTCTCCAACATATCCCTCACTGCTTTCTCGACTAAGGGCCTTTTATGAAAAGGTGTTCTGTAAGGCCTTAGCTTAAATAGGTGATCACCTGGGTTAATTCTCATTTTTATGGTGTGCGTTAAGCCCAACTCTTTATCTGACTTAACCACATCACAGTTGGCCCTCACCAGATCACTCACTTTGGTTCTAAACCTCTCAGGAGCCATTATTTCTTCATCTATTATATCATCTATCCACTTTAAATACTCTTTTTCCTTTATATCTAACCTTATTTGCTGCATGGTCCTCAAGGGTAAGGCTCTTCCTACCTCTTCCCCTTTCTTTATTTTACCTGTCCTGCTGGCTTCATTTGCCAGCATCAGGGGCACTATTTCTACAACATTCACTACTGTTTCGCACAGAACTACTTCATTTTCTTCAGGTCTACCCTCTTCTACAGCTGTCCTAGGTATGACGATAAACTACATCCACGTCCTGGGTATGACGATAGACTACATCCACGTCCTGGGTATGACGATAGACTACATCCACGTCCTGGGTATGACGATAAACTACATCCAACAGCTAGAGTCCCACCTATAGGTTAAATAGGCCCTTCTCCCTGTCAGCAGGGTGTCTGAATATGTCGACTGCTCCCCCTGCAGAGAGTAAACACCTCTCAATGGGGCCACCTGTTTGCCATGGTTGGCGACCCGTAATGCCTGGAGACAGGATCCTGGTGGCTGAGCAATCCATGATCCAGGAAAGAGCGGCCATGGCACTGCAACACTCCACTTTAGCCCTTATCTGGACTAGATAGGCAGTCAGAGAGGTCTGATTCGATCAATCAGCTGGTCCTGACATACCCTAGCATATATATTTGTTTTTATTTTCTCCTGATCATGTTATACAATCTGCTCGTGTAGAACTATTAATCTGCTCTTGCAGAACTATTCCCTACCCTATATTATATATGCTAGAAGGCAGAGGCTGAGGGTCAATCGTGTCAAGAGATATGACTTTTGACCAACATTAGACTGTTGTGCGTTTGATAGAGGTTCAGAATCATACTCTTGGCGTGAGTCTACTGGTTTTGTATCCTTGTCTCAGCCAAGGTGAATGGGTTTCCCCCCTTGGTTTATCCCTAACATAAGTTGGACTCCGTGGTGGATGGAGGAGCATGGGACCAGCGAAAAACATAAAAACACTTAAGACTTCCTCCACAAATAAAAAACTTAAACGCAACTATATTGAATCTGATTCTTCTTCAGATAATGAAGCAAAATCATCCTTTCTGAGATTTGTTATTATAGAGTCATGCAGCTCACTGATCACAAATTTATCTCCCTTTATAACAGAAAAAGTGATATCAGGCAAATTAACACCTTTAACTGTCAAGAACTTAGAAAATGGGACACTGCTCGTCAAAGTGGAAAAGAAGAAACATGCAAATTTTCTACTGAAAATGACTATGTTCCACAACGTTCCTGTTAAAACATACCCTCACAAATCCCTGGACATAAGTAAAGGGGTTGTGAGAAGCAAAGAACTATCTCTATGTACAATAGAAGAAATTAAGAAAGAGTTGAAAAAACAAGATGTCATTGATGTTAAACGAATTTCAATAAAAAAAAGAAGGTAAAACGATAGAAACAAACACCTATATAATGACATTAAACTCACCAAAAATACCAGGGAAAATTAAAGTAGGCTATACCATGGAGAGGGTCGAGCAGTTTGTGCCTAACCCTCTGAGATGTTATAAATGTCTAAAATATGGACATCATGAAGACACTTGTAGAGGACGAGAGGTGTGTGGGAAATGTGCCCGAAAAGATCCTGACCATCACAAGTGAATGTGAATTTCCCAATAAATATGCTAACTGTCACAGTGACTATCTGGAAGATCTTGCAACAGTTGGAGAAGAAAAAAGTAAATTCTATCAATAAAGCACAAAAATAACATTCCTTACCAAGAAGAACGGAAGACGGTAGTAGGGTTTAACACTACGACATATTCCTAAGTAGTCCATCAGGAAAAAAAAACAACAGAACAAATATAAAGAATTTGTCAAAGCATTAATTCAGCTTGATGTGGGTGACTGGGACAATTTTATTAATAAGATAAAAGCCTTTCTTGAACTTGACAAAAATAATACAACTACAGTTTCAGAAACACCAACTACTCAAAGTAATCCTGTAGACAAAAGAAAATCTTCCACTAAAACAACAGCGCAGACACAAAACACTTCTAAGAAACAAAAGTTGCAGAAATCATCAAGCCATTCTCCTACTTATAAAATTGACAATCTTGGGAAAAATCAAACATTAAATCCTGAACTAAATAATGATAAGGTAGAACGTTCCCCACAATCCAAAATAGACAATACTCCCACTTCATCCTCATGGGAACATTTGGGAAGATGAATGGTGTCAACTTCTTGTACTTCATCTCTTTTTCTTAACACTCCTGAGCCACATGTCCAACTTCATGTCATTGAAAGCATCATACCTTTCACACTGAACTGCTGTGTTTATCTCCATGTTGATACTGATACTCCTTGGAGCATCTGTAAAAGGTGATAGTGTTATGATGATTGGTAGTTGGTTTGGTTTCATCACAATTTTCTGTTGGTTGAGTAGCTGCAGTGACTTGCACTTTGGACTCTTCTTCCTCAGCATGGACTTTGGTTAGCAGCTGGCTCAGTCGTCATCCATTCTGAATGACAGTTGAAGTAGCTGCCTGACATGACTCAGAAGTCCTGATACAAATGCACACATCATCCATGATTCTGACAGCTCTTTGTTTAATCTGGTTAATATCAGACTTCTGTTCTTTGATTAGTTGTCAATTTACTGCAAGGGCTCCTCCTCTCAAACACAGAAGTAGGACACATTTAATTTTGGTAATCTGGCTGTTGTGAAGTTGAAGTTAGCACTAATCAGCTGCTAAACTCGTACTTCTACTTGGTTATTCCCAGTGACCACTTATATGAGTGTTCACTTATGCTTATGCAAATTATACATACTAATTTGCTCATATCACTACATCTCCCTGAACCTTAAGGGTTTTATTCCTCTCATAGATCTTGTACTCCTTCTCCTGCTATTTTCATCACTTTGCTCTACTTCTCTCTCTCCTGTATTTCTTTCCCTGGGAGACCTAGATCTGTCCCGTGCTAGGCTGTAGTCATATGTGTTTTCTTGCATAATCTGGTCTTCGTCCGAACTTTCAAACTCATTCTGGCCCTCTTGATCCTGCATTGTTTCTTCTTCTGGCGTTTCCTTCTGTAATGCTTGTTCTACCAACTCGTTATCAGATGGAATTGAAGACATTTCTTCATCGTTTTGTTCTTCCTCTTCACCTTGGGTCCTTATTTGGTCTGCATCGGCTAACACACTATCGCCATTTTCTCTATTTATTATGGCTGTATTGTGGCCTTTTTGCATTATAAATTCAGCTCCTTCTGGATCTGCATCTTTGCTCTTTTTGTACCACATTTTTTTCATTTGTAGAATATGACATCGTTAGCGGAGCTCTAATCTGTCTTTCCATTAAAGCTGATAGGCTTTCTAGTCTTCCCGCATGTGGTATCGTACAATAACTTAAAAGCAACCTCGGTAGAAAAACTACTTTTTCTTTTTGCTGAGAGCATGCTTTTAGTCCCTTTTTTACGGTCTGCACCATTCTTTCTTCTAGTCTGTTTGATTGAGGGTGATATGGAGGTGTCTTATATGGTTTACACCCTATTTTTTCTAACCATACATTAAGTTCTTCATCACAAAATTCTGGTGCATTATCAGATACCAAGGTTTTTGGTACACCATTTCTGGAAAATATGACTCTTAGAATCTGCTTTATAGTAGAACTTTTCTTGTTTGTAACCCGGATTATTTCAGGCCAACCTGAAAAGGAGTCTACTAGTATTAATAAGAGTCCCACTCCATTAATGTATGCATGATCCATATGCACACGACTCCATGGCTCCACTTCTTTGGGCCATGAATGCAATTTGGTTTGTGTAAAGTTTCTTAATTCTTTACATTTTTTGCACCTTTTTCCTCAACATCTCTTGAATATCCTGGCCACCAAGCTTCTAATTTTATCCTTTTTTGTGTGGCCGCTTACTCCACAGTGTATATCATCATGTACACTTTCTATTATCGGTTTTCTTTGTGTTTCTGGGGTAAATTCCCGGGTCCCCATTGCAAATCACTCCATGTTCTGTTTTAGTTTGTGTCTTATTTCTTTATAGGGTCTTTCCACCCTAGAACAATTTCCCCACGAGTTTTTTCTTATTCTCGATACTATCCTACTTAGCACTGGATCATGTCTTGTTTCCTCAGCCAATCTGTCTAAAGACACAACATCAGTCTCTATCAAATGTAGGAATGAATCTTCAAATTCTTCCTCTATTTTATCTTTTGACTCCTTGTAGAACCTCAATCTTAATAGTGCATCCACATGTGGAATTGAATTTCCTTTGACATACTCTATTTCAAAGTCAAACGCCATCAATCTTATCGCCCATCATAGAATCCTTGATGTTGTGACTTTGGGTAATTCTTTCCTTGGTCTATGATCACTTCTTAACAGAAATTTTTTCCAATTAAAAAATTGTCGGGCTCTGGTAGTTGTCCACACGATAGCCCATGCTTCTTTCTCTATGTTCGAGTAATTGAATTCAGTGTTCGTTAACGTTCTCGATAAATACATTATCGGATGTCCTTATGATATTTGAATGTTCACTTGCATCTGTAGTGAGTGTTATGTCCTTTTTTGGATCAAACATTTTCACTACAGGTTTCTTTGACATAACTTCTTTTAATCTTTCAAAAGCTTTTTGCTGTTCGTCTGACCACATAAATTCCACATTCTTTTTTCTTAAATTTGCAAACGGTTCCATCAAGTCCGTGTATTTTGGTAAGTATCGCCTGTAAAAATTTACCAATCCCAAAAAAGACTCCAATTCTTTTTTTATTTGTAGGTGTAGCTACTTTTAGTATTTTTTTCTATCAAGGCTTGGTCTGGTGATATACCTTCTTTTGAAATGGAATAACCTAAAAAAGATATTTTGTTAGAATTGCTTACGCATTTTTTCTCATTTATCGTCATTCCAGCATTTCTTAATCTATTCAAGACTAAATCAGTTTTTTTTCTTTTAATTCCTTTTCATTAGTAGATCCTATACATATGTCGTCCTGGTAACAAATCATATTTTGTACATTTCCTAAAACCTGTTCAATGGCCCTTTGAAATATGGCGCTTGCGGTTTTTTATTCCATATGGCATCCTTTTCCATCTTAGTAACCCTATTGGTGTATTTATCATGGTTACTTCTTTGAAGTTCTCATCTATTGGTATTTGGTGGTATGCCGTTTTTAAATCTATTTTTGAAAAAAACGGTCATCCCTGCCAGTGCATGTAATGCAAGTTCAACATTGGGTATGGGATATGAATCTGAGCATATCTTGTGATTTACTCCTATTTTGTAATCTCCACAAATATGTAAATCACCATCTGTTTTCCTCAACACTACAATCGGTGATGCCCACTTGCTACCTCCATGCGGAACATGTTCAAGAAGGTCTTGTTCTACTAATTTACGTAGTTTTGTCACTACTAATGGCAATAAATGTACTGGTAATTTTTGTGCCCCATAATAAGAGGGGGGAAACATTTTCTTTTACTTTTAAACTTACTTCATAGTTTTTTAACTTTCCAGTTTTTTCCATTTTTATTTCATTGATTAGTAGAATTTATGTTAAGCACGTCATTTCCAATAAGCCCATGGTTCTTTTCGCAACTTGTAACAACAATAGGTATTACTTCAAATTTGTTTTTTTAACTCTAATGAACCTTCAAAGTATCCTAATGTTTTTATAACCGACCCATCAAATTGGCAGAGTTGTAAACTGCTTTTTCGTAAAGGTGGCTTACCAATGCGTTCCCCAAAATTTTTTGGTATGAGTGTTACTTCACTCCCAGTATCCATTTGCATATCTAAATTGCAGTTATTAATTTTAACCTTTACTATAATGTCTTTTTTCTTATGTTCAATTTTTTTTTATAGTCTTATTTTTTAATGTAAAAACTTCCCTATTGGTGTCGTTTTCTTCAATTCTTTCAACATTTTTCTTTTTTAATTTACACACTGCTTGAAAGTGGTTCTTTTTTAAGCAATTATTACAAGTTTTTCCAAATGCTGGACACTTTTCCTTTTTTATTTTGTGTTCACGTCCACAATACAAACACTTTTTTATCTTTAACATGTACGTATCAGCAAATATTTGTTCGCTTGTTTGACTTTTATGATGGTTGTATTTCGGTATTAGTTCTTGTTGCTGAATAAAGTCAATACATGTATTAAAGACATATTTCCTATTTGTAATTGTTCCATTATTTTATATCGGTGTGATGCATTGCACATACCTTCAATTAATCTTAATTGAATCAAGTCCTCTTCAATAGTTTGTTCGTCTTGTCCAAGTTTTTCAAATTCACAATATCTACTCGCATTTCGTAGACAGTGTAGATATTTTATAATTGGTTCGTCAATTTCTTGTTTCATCGACATGAATTTCGTTCTTTCTGCCACTACCAGGCTTTTCTTGGGTCTCATATTTCTTCTTATAATCTGACTTATTTTTTCGAAAGTCAGGTCTTCCAAATTTGAGGGATATGCCATGATGGAGACTTTCATTACTGCCTCGCATCCAGCTGTAACCAAAAATAAATCCGTGATTTCATTTTCGCCTTCCTTTTCCTTGTTGCCTTTCAACTTTTTTGTTCTTGCAGTGGAAGAGAAACAACGAATCCATGTATCCACAAAATCTGGATCTTCCAGAGACAATTGATATCCTATTGGCAACGCCATTGTTGTGAAGTTGAAGTTAGCACTAATCAGCCGCTAAACTTCTACTTCGTTATTCCCAGTGACCACTTATATGAGTGTTCACTTATGCTTATGCAAATTATGCATACTTATTTGCTAGTAACACTACACTGGCAAAGTCCACAGACAACTATCACATGTTCAATCAGTCTGACCAGTTTTTTCACCATAGAATTCAGGAATCAACCTTATGTCATATGTCTTATCCACCATCTTGTGAAATTTCTGCCAAAATAGCAATAGTCCAATGTCAGAAAATACAAAAGGGTAAAAAATTCACATCACAATTTGCAAGTACAATGAGCTCTTCATCCAAGAAGAACTAAAAACTATCCCATGAAGCAAGGTAGAATTCTTTTATTGAGTAATAGAAAGATTGCGATTAGTTGAGACTGGTAGTGCATACAATTACTTTATTTCAAGACCTACTAAAGTTTACCCTATCTTTTTTCTGATTTTCTCTTTCAACATAGAGCAGAAAGAGCACAAATTCTTTCTGAGTTAAGACTTGGTTTTCTCCTTCATCGCCTCATTGAGCTCAATGAAAATTGACATTTTTCTTTTGATAGATGATCAATCAGTAAAAGGTCACGTTCATTTGAATGCCTATCATCTTTTCTTGAGGTGAAAATTTATTTTTTTCTTCATCAGAGTCAAGTAAGACCTTATGTTTATTTGAATGCCTATCTTTTCTTTCTCTAATAATTTTTTTCTTTATCACAAATGATCAATGGTCATATTCATTTGAATGCCTATCTTCTCATATGTGATTTTAATCATTTCACCTTAAGCAAGGCAATAATGTCAATAAGATACAAAGAAGTTACTGGGAGTGGATGAGAATGAGAAAACTTTAGTGAGCAGAAAGGACAATAAAAGCACAAGATGTAAGAAGATGGAAGATAACGACTGATGTTGTATTTATTTTTGAAGATAGTAGGTAGCAGAGTTCCTCAGATGAAAAGTACAAGAAAAGAAACGATTACAATAGAATTTATCATTTCATCAATTTCAACAGTAAAACAATTATAACTAGTTGCCAATCTAGTAGTAAGCTTAAATTCATGTGGTCACAGTACCAGGAAGAAGACCACATTAGATCAACTGACATGAAAATATTTATAGAAAAGACATGTGGCAGCAATGTTAAATGCATGGGGGAATGGTAGATTTATAAATGTATAAGATGAATTCTGATGAGAAAAATTATCTTGCATGACAGTGAACCAATTTTCCTAGCAGCAGACCTAGTTTTTGATTCAATATAATCACTCCACTTCATGTCAGTGGAAAACACAAGATCAAGAAGGTGCAATGAGTTGCTCTCCTTGAGTTTAGCACCAGCCATGCTGATGGAGGGCAAAAATGGTTCTCTATGATGATGGGAGTTTTGTTTTGGAGGTGTTAAAATTTAATCATTTCTTGTTTCAATGAACAACTGATTGGAGGTTATTTAGAAAGCAGCTGCCAGTTTTACTTTGTTGGATTTATGAGACTTACTATTAATGTACAAGTAAATAGTTGTCAACAGCATAAATACCTAGTTAAGAACTGATAACATCAGAAAGGTCTTTGATGAAGATAAGAAACATTGGATAATATGAAATGATCTAGAAGCATCACCATTGAAAATGATCTTCATTACTGAATTTGTTAAGGATTGGATTAAATCAAGTATTTAACCAGTGACACCATAGCCCTTGATCTTGTGAGAAGGCCAGCATGTCAAAACACCTTTGAGATATCTAAAACCGGTGTCTTGAAATTATTATATACAACCTAATAGACAAATTTCAGTAATAACCCTTAACACATTAGCAGTTGACCTAAAGAAACAAAAGTCATATATTTTATCTGAAAGAAGGCCATGTGAAGTGAGATGAAGTTGATTAGAGCCTCTAATATTAAGAGGTAAAAGACTAACAGGATGAAAATTCAAGAGATCAGAAGTTATACCAGAGTTTTTAAAGACAGGAACTACAGAGGAAGATTTCTAACAAGCTAGAAATTTATTTTTTTCATTTTGACAGATGATCAACCAGTAAAATGTCATATTCATTTGAATGCCTATTTTCACCCCAGAAAAATATTTTTGCTTTGTGACAGATGATAAACTAATAAAAGGTTGTTTTCATTTGAATGCTTATCTTCTCTTCAGATGAAAATTCATTTTTTATTCATGACATATGATATACCAGTAAAATATTTGAATATCTATCTTCTCTTTCTTCAAATGAAGATTTGCGTTTTTCTTTACAAAGGACAATCAGCTGGTAAAAAGTCATGAACATTTGACTACTGACTTTCTCTTGTTTATTTTCTTTTCCACAGTTGAAAATGTATTTTTCTCTTGGTAACTTATGATCAATCAGATCAACATGTTCATTTAAATGCCTATCTTCTATTCCTGAGATGAAATTTACATTTGCATTTTTCTTAGTAAGTGAAAGACAACAAACCATATGTTCATTTGAATGCCTATCTTTTTTTTCTCAAATGAGAATTTATTTCTTTTCTTTATGACAGATGATCAACCAGTAAAAGATTATTTGATTTCCTATTTTTTCTTTCTCAAATTAGAATGTAATTTATATCAGATTAACAATCAGTAAAATGTCTAGTTTATTTGAATGCATATCCTCTCTTCCTCAGGTAAGAATTTTTTTTTCTGTATGACAGGTGATCAACCAGTAAAATATCATGTTCATTTGAATGCCTGTTTTCTCTTCCTCAAGATGAGAATGCTGTCCAAATATCATTCTTTAACCTGTCATTATAGAATATGCATCAACAGTTTGGTATTTATACTACCATTATATATACATATAAAATTGTAATAATATTTACTCAAATATTTACAAAAAGTCAGTCATTGTTTAATTAATAAAATTATTGAGTAACTGATGTTAAAAAATTAAGGATAAACTTAAATTTCTGTAAATATACCTGGTGAATTTCCACTTACTAGCTGAATACCTGTCCTATGGACAGAGAAAAGTAAGTTTTAATAGAAATTCTCTTTACTTCTAAAATTCTATATTAGTTCTTTTTGTTATGCCATGTTCACTTGAATTTTATACTCTAGAGATAGCTATATAGAGCTGACCCTGAGAGAATCATTTAAATATTGTAATGTCTATAATAATTAATTTAGCACTTGTTTAAATAATCTGGCTCACTTTATAGAAAATCTAATTAAATAAATCATTTATACTTATTTAGATAATTCTGTAAAAAAGCATTTTTGTTCTGTTTGTCTAATTTGTAGTCATAAAAAATGTCAGGCAACAGCAATAGTTACTATGAATGCTGCAGCGAACTAGGATTGTAACTAATGTTGCGGGACCTACAATTATAGAATTTTATAAATTTTAATATTTTTTATAATTATTTACTGTAAAGTATATATTTACCTAATGTATATATGTAGATTAAAACAAGTGGGAGTAAGTGCAAGGAAAATAAAAAAAAATATTACTCACCTAATTGAATCCAAAATATATATAACTGTAAATATTATTCCCCAAATTAAATCAACAGTAAATATTACTCAGCAAATTAAATCAAGAATATATATAATGATAAATATTATTCAGCAAATTAAATTCAAAATATATATATATATATATATATATATATATATATATATATAATAGTAAATATTTAGTTATGTGCCATGAGTGATACATGCTTAGGTGATCATGTATCTTTTGATTCATGACTGATGAGGCAGATTTTTTCCCGCAATAGGTTGCCATTTCTTTCTTTCCTAGGCTATAGAACCCAGTCTGTCCTGCTATTTACCCATAGCTGGTGGGAGAAGAAGAGGATTCATACCTTTTCCAAGGGTATTAGCACATAAATGAATGTAATGGGTTCGACTGGAATTCAAACTCTGTTCTCCGATTCCTCAATCCGAGCCACTATCCATTACTCCACCATGCCTCCCTTACTCCACAGTAAATTCAAAATATAATGGTAAATATTACTCTCCAAATTAAATTGAAAATGTATCATCATCATTATCATCATCATCACCTTGACTTTTGTAATCATGGGAGTGTGATCTGAATGCAGAAGCCACAGCAGTCTATCAATGGCAACCATCAGCAATTCCTATATAGTCATACCTGTCCACTGTTTGACATTGTTCAACCAGTTTTTATGTTGGCATCCTCTCTTACATCTACCTTCAACAGTGCCTTGCAGGATGGTCTTATAATGTGTCCAAACAAGCCATTTTTCTTCATTTGACAGTGGTAAGAAGAGGTTCCTGATGGACCACAAAACTTTCAACCCTTTTCTGCACAAATTTATTGGTTTTTATGCTCCCAATAGAATAACAATTATTGGGAACAAAAATGTATATAAAAAAGAAAAACAGATAAAGAAGCTAACTGGTTATCATTTGGGTGACAAGCACTGTTAAATGGTCATTTTTGTCGATTATCACTTCACTCTTACTCACATATTTTTTTGTTTATATCTAAATATTTTTATCTAATTTATCATGAAGTTATGAAAATGATTAAAAAATGATTTGATTGAAAATGATTAAAAATTAATAAAAACAAAATAAGTATCAATTTTTTGTCATTGCAGTGACAGAAATTTAAAATTATTTACACTTTAATGGGTTAACAAGGATTATTTGCATTTTTTTTTTAGAATTATGTAATATGAAGTAATTTCTTAAAATTTATGTTTTTTCTGACAAAAATCAGATTATTTTTTTAATGCCTTTCTCATTTTAGGCAATGTTTGAACCTCAATCACTTCGACCTGCTTACTGGAAATTCTTGCTCCGAATCACTGGCAATAAGTAAGTAAAAAAATTTTTTTACCTTCTATATACATTCAATTTAATCACATTGCATGATGGAATATTTTACCTTTGACCAATAATCACAGAAAATACAAACATAAATGAGCTGTTTAAGCTTTTTTTTGCAAAACTTCTCAGTACCATTTTTGTTCATTTTTAGCAACATAAGAGAGAATAGCGAAAATAGCGGTTAATAGTAACAATGGACAGTCCTCTTAATAGAGGACTGTCCATTGTTACTATTACAAGATTTGTTTGCTTTAATCCAGTGGGGTGGGGGGGCACTGGCCCCAGGCGGCACTCCCTGGGAGTGAGGAGGGGAGGCACATCCAATGGAGTATATTATTTTTGTTGCAACAAAGGCAGCGATAAGGAAGAAGCAGAAACATAACTTTTTGTTTTTATTTATCAAATGCACCTAAAATTAGATATTAAAAATAAATAGTTTTTAATTTTAGTTTTAAAATGTCTATATTTGTCTGCTGGTACCTACTTGAATCAAAAGTTTTTTCACACCTAGTGAGAAGTCCAAGATTTGGCATCAATTCTTTCATTTTGATTTTTTCATGTCTGTGAATTGGTAGTGAAAAGAAAGTTAGATATAAAAGATGCGTGCAGAGATAGAATTCTGTTATAGACAAGCGTATGGTTGCAAGAAAGAAATATGACAACAGTAGAAATAGATTTACGTGATTTATTTCAATAGGAACATGTGGTTTTGGGACAGCTACCTCTTGGTAAAGTTCATAGGCTGGCTGAAGATCTGGGTTGATCTCTCATAGTAGTTCTCGCTGGTTGGTGTGGCGCTACTGCTGCTGACCGCTCAGCCTGACCGTGACAGGTCTCTTCCCTGGCCTCCTGTTGACTCCCGTTGTACTTCCGTGTGGCGTTTTATTATGGCTTGACAGGCTCATAAAACAACCCGAGTATAATTAGGAGGGAAGCATTTTTATTGGTCGAAAAATAGAAACACTTTAAAATATTATTGTATTTTTCAACCAGAACTCGTGCATCGGGAATGTGCGTAAACAGAGATAATGGTCATTTTGTGACGGGGCCTTGTCCCATTGACATCTGGCTCTCGCTCTTGAGTATCTTAGTTTATTTGCCTGTAAATCAGCCGAGATATGTCTTATTTTATTTTATAACAATTCCATAAAATCAAAGACTGCTTAAAAAAAATCTTGGTTGTTATTGAAATAGTTACATTTTCATTCTTGTAGAGTCAACTTCTTTCAGACTAAAAACTGAAAACCCAAATGAAATTTGACATCAACATGAATGTAAATGTATTTTTCTTTTCTTTTTGTTAATTCTATTTTAAAGAAATTTAAAATGTTTTAAGAAAAAATGAAAATCAGTTGCTAGCAATTTTATTTCTTAATCTTTATTTCATATTTAGAATTATATTTTTTAAAGTAATGTGAAATTTTAAATTGTTTTCTTTGTAGTAGTAGAGCTTTCTTTCAATTGTAGTGATCATTGGATTTTCTTGCCCATTTCACTTGGTATTCACCCAAATTTTGGTTAAAACTGATTGTTGGTCTTAATTGTATTTCTTATCCTAGAATAAAATTATAATTTAGTTTTTTAAGTGTTGAGAACTTTAATTCAATGTATTAATGGGCATTTCCTTTTGGCTTGTTTTTTCTTGCACCAAAAATATTTGTATTGTTTTAAAATTTTGCTACACCCAAAAAATAAAACTTTTGACACAAAAAATAAACTTTGAACATTTGTTTTACATAAAAAAAAATCAAGTTTTAATGGAATTAATGAATTTAAAAGCAAAAATGAAGAGGTTAAAGCATACTAGTCAAGAATTTAAGAATAACAAAATGCAGCTAATTTCTTTTCAATGACAGGTAAAAATTTGATGTAAAAGTTCAATTTTATATATGTTAAGAATAAATTAGAATTTTTTGTCAGGACAAAAATACCATTTCACACCAAGAATCAATTTTATCCAACTTTCGGTGAATACTGAGTGAAATGGGTGAATAAATCCAATTGTCCCTATAGAACAATTGAACTTCTTTTATTAAATTTATATTTATGAACTTCTAAACCAAATTGCAAATAAGATACAGCAACAAATATTTCATTAAGTTGAGCTAGACATTATTATTATCTATATCTTGTTTTTCTTTGTACAGTAAAAATATAAACTACTATTAAATATATTTTATTGACAGTACTTCCAATATAGCAATAAACGGCCAAATCTTTATAATTAGAATAAAAACGTGAAATTTCTTTGATGGTATAAATAATTATATTATGCAACCATCATGTAAATTTGGGATGTTAGCATGGTGGCCATTTCATGCAAAAAACTTAGGTGTATTCATACAAAGGAAAACAGTAAACAAGACCTCAGAATATCTGTAAGGCAATATCCACCAGTAAAATAAATAGACTTAATTTGTTTATAACGTAAGTATGATACTTTTAATAGAAAATATTCAATTTTTGGCCATTGATTTTTTTTTTGTGCATTCTATTCTATACAAGATCCAAATCTTCTAAAAAAAATGGTTGGACATAGCTGTTATTTTAGATATTTCTGAATGAGTTTGGCCCCATCTATGACATCCATATGAGAGTCTAAACCTGACAAGGATATTTAAAGACACAATTCGAGTTCTTAAGTTTTTGGGGTTTTGTTGCATCTTGTGGTATTGGGCAAAACTACCCTTAGTGCATCCTTTCTATGTTCAATTTCCTTATTTCATAGTATATTAAATTGGTTGTAACTGATCCATACTGAGGTTTTTGAAGTTTTTAGTATATATTTATACTACTTACTGAATTTTTATGATTGATTTAATATCTGTGCTATCATTGCTTTTATTCCAATTCCAGATCATTGTCTTCTGTTTATCTTAAGTCCTACTTGTAGGAACACTTTGTAAAGAATGTTGATTGTTTTGTTCAAGTTCATTCTTCTCCTAATTATGAATACCTCTGTAATCAGCATAATCAGCATGTAATCAGCATAGCCACCATCATCATCAGTACACTAGAGGTTATTTAATTTGGTAAAAAAACTCTACGAAAAAATAGTCTTGTTTGAGGTAAATTTTAATTTATAAGGGCACACAACAAAAACAGCCGACATGAGAAAAATAATCAAAATAAAAATTAAAATGTTGCATAAGGTCCTCAGAAAAGGTAAACAACATAAAAATAAATGAAAAAAGGAGAAAAATACTTTTGAATAGTTTTCAAAGAATAGGTCCATGGTAAGAACAAAGAACAGAACAACCACACCAGCTGAAGAATTTTTTGATGTGGGAATGACTTTGATCTTCCTTTCAATTCTCGTCTGGTTTCTTCTGTGTTTTTTTTTCTTGACCAGGTCAACGTGGGTTCATTCAACAGCTATTCATCAACTCCACGAATTTAGTTCCTGGTTTTCATTTTATTCACCCAGATAGGCTCCACCTTAACTTCTCAGAATTTGGAGAGAAACCTTTTGATTGGTTCCAAATAAAAAATAAACACAGCTATTTTCTCACAAATCTAAAAGTACCAAAAATATTTTTTAAACTGAAAAATTTATGCAAGAGCCCAACACAGTATCTGTTTTCTCTCAAATTTCTTATATTTTCCCCACAGACAAAGATGTAAGAAACCAACAGTTTTTTTAAATATAAATTTTATATTGAATTACAGACCTTTCTTATGCAAGCAAAATTCTAATGAACCTTTGAACAATTCAGAATGAATACTTTCTTTTTACAATAAGTACAGAATGTAATTATACAATATTTTTTACAGCAAATATACAATATTACAATTACATACAAGTTTCTTTTCACAATGCTTGAACCATATTTGAAATGTTTTGTACAAAAAAATCAAATTGCATTTCTTTATTTTGGTGTATTTATACAAAATTTTATTTTCACATTACCAACCAAATTTGAATGTGAAAATCTTTTAAGGCATATTCATTTACAGAGTTAGAACAATATTTAATTTTTTCTGTGCTAGTGGTACAATATTTGAACACTAAATATATTTTCCTTTTACTTATTTTATAACCATTAATTCTAGCTTAACCTTTACGACTCCCACTAACTTTTGGAGTTGGATCCATATTAATTTTGAGTGTAGTAAGTTTTTGAATGGTGGGTATATTACTAGCACTGTAACTTTTGAGGTTTTAGAGATATTGTTATAAAATTTTCAGGATATATAGATGTAGAAAATGTAGACTTTTTTTTACTGTACATGTAATAAAAATTAAGAAAAAAAAAACTCATGATAACTAAAAAAATTACAACACAATTGATAAAAAACGATTCCTACTCATCACATTGTGAAAGCCTTGCATATATAAAATGGGGGTCAGTTGTCCAGTAAAACAAATACAAAGGTCATGTTGTCAAACGTATCAACAAAAATTTCTTCCAAGCAAACCGTACCATTAATTGAATAACTATGTCAGATAAAAAAAGACAAAAAACGTCTACCTCACTAGTTGTTTAACATTTGTAGGTCTGTGAGTATAGGAAAACTCTGCTAGCCACAGATGATCATATGCTTGTGATGGTTTGAAAATTCCACCTTCTAGGTCAGAATCACTTTCAGTCTCAGTCATGCATATCAGCAATATCTGAGAAATTCTTTTTCATGGCTCTCACTGTCCATGAAAAGTTCCTTTATCAATGTAACAGATACATGCCTTGCCCCAGGAGCCGCCATTGTGACTAAAAAAAAATGAATGTTTTTAAAACACCTTATAAAAATTTGCTGATAAAACATCTATTTCAATTAGGACAAAATGACTGACATCTAGTCATTCCCAGTTCATATCACAAGCTTAACCGTGTAATTTTCATAGTAATAGGTTATTTTTAGAAACATACTTTCCCTTTGAGACAAAGTTCTGTCACCTAGTGAACATGTCTGCCTGGAGAATATTGAGAAAGAGTATCGCCAGCAGACATGTATGCCTGCAGAGTTGTAAAGGTTAAAGAAATCAGTCCATTTTATGCATTAATTCTCAAATATGTAATGTGAAGAGCCTAATGCCAAATATAAGGAACTTTAGGATCAGATTTTTTATTTTTCATCTTAGCTAACCTTTTAGATTCTCTGAGTGAATCAGTGCCCCTTACTGAGTGGCAGGAAACAGGTTCATTTTCAGATACCGGATGGACCGGATTAAAGTTGTGTGTTAAGAATAATTCCAAAGAATGAAGATGGCTCAAACAATGAGTTTGAGTTAAACGATCCCCTCTTTTAACTATAACTTAGTGAACACTTTTGACTTTACCCAAAATAAGCTCAATTACTCTATCTAATTGTCAATAAGGGCAAGGTTTAGCTGGATTCTTTATGATTACTTTGAATGTTTCATTGTTAATTAGTAGCTGAAGCTTAAAATTTACTTCTTTATAGGCCCTTTAAATCCATGTGCACAAGTAAGATATAACTATCATATAAAAATGCTTAAGAGCATGAACCAGAACCGTAACATCACCATTCTTTATCTTTATATGTGAACATTATGATCATTCCTTTATATTCTACCCAAAGACCAATATGGTCTCAGTTTCAATGGATTTTTTGTGAGAACAAGGTCATCCACTGTCATTTTCATGTACCCATATAAGACTCAAATTCAAAAATTCTAATCTTTGTTCGAATTGTTCAAAAGTTATTAAATCTGCAGGTTTTTCTGAAGTGAAAGCATATAAAAAATTTATGGGTAAAGAAAATTTTGTTTGGATTTCTTCAACTAATTATCTAATACCTTCTTGAACAACATAAATAACAAAACAATATCTACTCTTAGATGTGCTGCAAAATATATATAAACTGGCTGGTAGAAAATTTAATCATATTTAATTACATTAAATCTTTAGCTAAAACAAGCCTAGTTTTTTTTTTATGTTCTTCAGTGAATTTAAAAATTAGATTAAAATTTAAAATCAGTGAAATTAAAATTACCTTGGAATCAGAGGTAATTTTAATTTCTATAAATCTGCCAAAAGTATCCTCCCCTTAATCGTAACTGGTAAACATATTGCAAAGGGGTTGAATACGCTAGAATTTTGAGATAAAATCTTTCTTTTAGTATCACTGTTGACATCTTGATTTGTAATGTATCATCAATTACGTCATTTTTTTTAGCCTAACAGTTTGTTTAAATTAAAACTGTGTCCAATTAATTTATCTTTTTCCTTACTGTTAAAATTACCCAATCTCAACTGAAAATTACCCTTTCTTTTCCATTCTTGAAACAGTTCCTTATATAAAGGCATTAGCTTATCAGCAGATTCTTCTGTCTTTATCAGATTATCAACATAGAAATTATTATTTAATATTTTTACTAATTTCTTTTCTACCCTGCATTCTTGAAAACTATCAATGAATGGATCCAAATATTCACATTTTGGTTCCAAAACAAAATTCATATGAGTGATTGGACAGGAAGAATACCACGATATGTTGACATTCTTCTCTGCTTCCATCTCAGGGTTTTGCTCTAGAAGCAAGAAATTAGACATTTTTCTGAAAGGAATTATGCCAGTAGCAATTTCCCATGCTAATCCCTTCATGCATTTTACTAACTGCATTGGCTCATGTACTGAATAATATCTACACCTAATAATCCTTGAACAGACTCTAGTTGAGACTCTTCAAATTATTTATCACCCTCCTACACTGTGGAAATTAAAATTTATATCAAATTCATTATCAATTAAAATTGGTAATGTTTTATAATAATTAGTAAATTTTACATTAAGGTATTTTGTTTGTTGCAAAAACTTCCTACTAGAATCAAGAAATATCTGTACATCATATTCTTTCATGGAAGTATTTGTCTCATAATTTAATTTTTTTAAGGACTAAATCTGAAAAATATGATCTCTGACTTCCAGTGTCAAGCAGACAAAGGAAAACACTCTGTCTTCCTTGGTGACAGATACTTTTACAATAGGGATATTTTCTGTTCTAATGCCAGCTTCAGTGCATACATTAGTATTTAATTGTGTTTTCCATCCTTGGGGACACAAAGCTTGCACATGGAATTTAGAAGAATAAATTTTACAAGAATATTGTAAACTATTTTTACTAGCCATGTATTGAAGAGCCTTATGATTAGGGCTAGTACACAAATTACATAAATTTAATTCTTTACATCTCTCTAACTTAGCAGTTAAAGAAGGGTAATTTTTACAATAACTGGCATAGTGCTAATCTGTTCTGCAAAAATTACACTTGTGATGACATTTTTAGGACTAGTAGTACTGAAAAATTTTCTAGCCTGGAGATTTGTGTGTGGTAAATACTTTTGTTTTCTCTCTATTACTACTACTACTACTAAATTTTTCTTTTGTTAACTGTAATGTTTTTATCACCTCACTAAATTTATGGAAAATTTCTTTTATTGAGGGATAATTTATACCTGTTCCATGTATTATTTTTTTTTAAAAAAATACCTGTCAATTTAGTAAATATGATAAAGCTTAAATGTCTATTGCCAGGCGAACCTTCCTCTAAAAAATCAAGGCTTTGGTGATGTAGAGTTTCCAAGATGCTAAATCGGCATCATATGCAGAGGTTCATTCATTGACCTACTTGGATACTTCATTAATGATAAATTGTTTGTCTAAAAAATTCTTCATTTAACAAATCATACATCATAATTCTCGTTCTTAATTGTAAGATGCTGAATTATTTCTGTGGCATGGCCTGTTAAGAGACTTTAAGAGTTGTAATTTTACTTATTTCAAATCTATGTTAATTACATAGTTCTCAAACTGCCATGAAATTTTTAAATGCAAATGTATCCTTTTCACAGTGTTTTCCACGAAAATATGGACATTTGAGTTTGTGGCTCAATGAACCTTTTTCTTGGTATCAACTTTGTCTTCCTTTTTCACTTGATGTTTGATCTGGGTGAGGTCCATGAATACACTCTTTGGAAATTATACTTTCATCAGAAAATCTTCCCTGTATAGACTTACATCTATTTTTTATTGTTATACAGGCTTTCTATTTGATTGTTTATTATTTTTTTTAAGCAAAAAAATAATCTTTACTAGGTATTTAAGCCCTCCAGATAGATTTGAATTTGAAGCTAAACAGGCTTATTATTCTACACTATACAGTTATTGGCCAGAATAGTTTGTTTGAGATGTCATTTATGCCTTCTGAAAAACAGTGTAACAATAAAATATTAATTACCCAAATAAACAGCCTTAGCTCCAATTTCCAAATAATTGAACCATGTTAAAGTAGCACATTCAACAATTTTAGTTTGCATAAAATAAAGGATTTTTATTTAGTAAAAAAACCCTGCAGAAAAAATAGTTCAAACAAACGTTTGAGGTGACATTTAATTTATAAAGGCACACAACGAAGACAGACGACACAATCCGAGTTTAAAAAACAGACAATAAATTTATTGTTAACACACAAAAATGAAAAAATTACACAAATTAAGTGCTTTGTGTGCCAAATGATGGCCAATAACATGTATGTAAAAATAATCAGTGCAAATGAAATGTGCCTCTTTTACAATAAAAATTACAATGCTGCAAAAGGTCCTCAGAAAAGGTAAACAACATAAAAATAAATGAATAAATACTTAATAATTTTCAAAGAATAGGTGCAATTTCCAAAGCCAAGTTCATGGTAACAGCAAAGAACAGAACAATCACGCCAGCCAAAGAATTTTCCTTGATGTGACTGGGTCAACCTGGGTTTATGCAACAGCTCTTTGTTAGCTCCACAAATTTGATTCCTGGTTTTCATTTTATTCACCCAGATAGGCTCCAGATTCACTTCTTGGAATTTGAAAGGAAATCTTTTGATTGGTTCTGAATAAAAAACAAACACCTATTTTCCCACACATTGAAAAGTAACAAAAATGTTTTTGAAATTCAGAAGTTTAAGCAAAATCCCAACACAGTGTCTGTTTTCTCTCAAAAAAGCAGATGATACATGCTCGAGCAGCTTAAATTTCTCATAACACTGGCCTCTGTAGGGAAAACCAGGATGCTGTTCATAGATTCATTTGGGATGTAGTTTGAAATGCTTAAATGATCAATGCCCATATCTTCACATCTGTGTTTGGACATGCACCAAGCATAATCTAGGAAGAAATTAAATAGATTGGGGCTTCAAATTTCAATGCATAATCTATGGCTGTTTAGCTTCATTAATTTGGTTTTCATTTTCAAAAAGATGTTGATTTCTCATGTCAATAACTAGATTTTTTTTTTATTTAATACTAGCAGTAGAGCCCGGTGTTGCCCGGAAATGTAACAGTAAGAAATAGATCAAGTATCAACCATCATAAAGACTGAAAAATAAAATTGACAAAGATTATTGTTTAAGGTTGACGGACACGCATGTCTTAATTATTATTTTTTTTTTTTTTATGAATTGGTCAAACCCAAACTCAAACAAAAACATTGTTTTCAATCGTTATGAGTTTACTGATTGAATAGAATTTTATTATAAACAATTGTCTTGTAAATGGAATTTTTAAAGCATTCTGAATGTAAAAATAAAGAAAAAAGTGTGCAAGACAATAAAGAACACTACCTGCCAAAAAAAAGTGAAGTTTTGTTGAAATCGGTTGAAAAATGTAGGAAATCCAATCCCATATATAAATGAACACACACACACAAACAACCTGGGTTTTATAATAAGTATAACTCAATATGTTGTCCCCCTTTCATTCAAGGTAATTTTACGTAGTCCTGTGAAGTTTTGTTGAAATCGGTTGAAAAATGTAAAAAATCCAATCTAATATATAAACGTACAGACACACACACACACACAACCTGGGTTTTATAATAAGTATGATTTGTTGTTAATTGTTTCCATTCATTTCTTCTCTTTCGTTTGTCCCTTTCTGCTATCACTTTTTAAAACTTTTTTTCAGTTAGAATATGGACTGATATCCCTTGGATTTTACAGCCACCTACAGCTATATCTGACTGGTGTAAGATATTACAGTATTACAATATTACAATACAATGACAATATCTGATGATTTTCCTACTGCAATTCTATGTTGTCTCTTCTCGTTCAAAACAAGCCAATAGAAATCATATCCTAAATGTGAAGTGGAATTAGTGCTAACATGATATATCTCTTGTATATAGACAACATCAAGATTTGGCTTGTTGCACTGATCTAGAATAAGATTTTTTTTTAAATCATCAGATCTAGATTTAACATTAATATGTTTTATTTTCTATCTAAAAATCTTGCTAACACACATGATGGATGATGCAGTTGCATTTTGGTGTGTTGTATGTGTGTGTTCATCTATAAACAAGTAAAGAAGAAGCAACAAAAAAACTTTGGTATCTACTACAGACTGCTTATTCTTTCTCAATGTTCATGGGGATGTCTGTGTTCTTTTTTTTATCCAGAGGTAAAGTAGGGTAAATTATGATAAAAATGATTAAAATGGTCAAGCTGAAGCCAGCTTTGTGCCGAGTTGGAATGACCAAAGTAAAAATTATACTTACTCCATTGGTGGAGGTTTTTCAAAACATGTCCAAATGCTAATCTTTGAAAAGTGAGAATAGTGCTGTTCTGTCCTCTTTTTTTTTTTTTTTTTTTTTTTAAGTGGTACCATAAAAACAGTCAACAATTTATGTAATGAAGATACCATTAACAGAATGAGCAGATTTAGTAACATGTAAAGTTTCTACTTTATTGAAGTAAAAAATTGTTTTTGTTTTTTTTTATACATCTATATATTTTAAGGAAAACCTATTATATTTTACCATTAGGGAACTAAAAGAAAAAAAAGTAAATAATCACATTAGTTCATTCTTAGTTAAGAGTACAGCTGGCATTTGAGACATTTGAAAAGAAAAATTAAATGACCAAATTTGTAACCATTTTCTTTTTTGAGGGATGGGGAATGAACAGAATAAAGACTAATAAAAAATGAAATCACTTATTCAATCACTAACATTGACTTCCTGAAGAATATAAGGTTCCAAAAGCTTTTCTTTGTTTTACACATTTTTGAATAATTGACCATAAGAGAACTAAGAAGTAAAAAAAGACAATGAAAAGAACTAAGAGAACTAAAAAAAAAAAACATAGCAAAGAACTAAGAGAAAGAAAATGATGAGCAAATGCAGTTGGATTGCTGTATATAAATCAATATATGCATAGATTATTAAGCATACTCAAACATCATTTTATTTTTTTTTTAGCATTAACACAATTGTCTATTGCACCTGTTTGCTAATAACCTACAGAAAATTTTGTTGCTGATCTTTTCTGATATTATCTTTACAAGTATGCTAAAGTGAACCTGGTAGTGTGTGTATATATATATATATATATATATATATATATATATATATATATATATATACACACACACACACTGTTATTTAATACAAGGACACGAGCAGTAATAGGATTCAAGGGGTTTGCAATAGTTTCTGCAAACATTTTAGTAAAATGACCCAGGCTTGGAAAAAAGAGGTTCTTAAATTCTCTTGAACATCAAAAAAAAAAAAAAAAGACTAATTGTCTTTGTTTTGTTATACCTATCTAAATAGGTATAACAAAACAAAGACTGAAGACAAAAAATTTGTCTGTAAAATTTGAACCTTACCACTGGACACAAGTATATTGTTTGGAAAAATTAACTTATAAGTGCATTTTTTCTTTTCATTGATTCTATTTTAACATGAATTGTTTATGTAAAGTAAATTTTATCAAAATAACTGTAGTCAAATATTTGGGAGGCATTTAATTATCTGCAATTTTTATAAAATAACAAAATGAAAGAACAAACATAAAATAATCAATTTTTCCTAATCAAGTTATAGAAAATCAATACATTTATATTATACTGCTTCCATTATGATTTTTCCTTGCATTTTATTATTGTGGAGATCATTCCTGTTTCTGTTCAATGTTAATTTCAACTTTTGACATTGATTAGATTGAGGCTCAGTGATTGGGTCATTACTGACCCATAGAACTTCAGTGTTTTTAACTTTGTCGACTCTGTCAAAGTGTGTCAGGTTGTTATAATACTGAAAACTTCACAAATGATCCATATAATTTTGGACAGTGTAGTGAAATGTGCAAAATCGACTTGCCATGTGACCACAAATAACCTGCTTATCACAGAGAGGGCAAAGTTTCTCACAAGCAAACAAGAGCTGAATGAAATGATAATACAGTACATACACAAGTTACAAGAGGCCTCCAGATTCTATGACTTTGAAAAACTTGGCACTAGAGAAATGACAATAGAAGACAAATTAATACAGTTGAGATTAATAGAAATTTTAGAACAATTACAATTGATGTCCTTAGATGTGTGTGTAAAGTTTCTGCAACACTTAAAATAAATTGATAAGAGCAATGACAAAGCATATAGCGTATTGAACTACCTTATACAATGCAAGTACTGCGCTAAAGAGCATGAATGGGACAAGAAAAAATGTCCAGCTTTATTGGAAATAAAGAAATTGATAAAAAATTTAAAGGAGTCACTATGATAGGTTTACTCAGATGAAATCATGTGTTTTATGGTGTAAAAAAAAAAAAAATACCTGAGTTATTTTTCAGAGCAATTGAAAATGTACTAACTGGTTATGTTAAGAATATGATCATTTATCAAGATGATATATACATCGGTGCTTCTAGTAAAGAAGAGTTAAAACAAAAAACGTATTGTGTTTTAAACATTAAAAAATGCTATCGTATGGAACACGGATAGAGCTCGCCAATTTTTATTAGGCAGAAAGTTTCTGTTGAAATCTGACCATAAACCTTTAGAGTTACCTAAAGTCACATCTAGAATTTTATGCTCATAGCCTTTGATTTCATCAGTGAGTATGTAAAAGAAAACGCTATTCCACAAAATTCAAAAGTGAATGATAAGAAGCATCAGACAATTCAGAAGATAAAATATTGTACTGGTTTGAAACTGATGTATTACCTCTAAATCATCTTGCATTTTGAAACCTTACTGCATCCAGTATTAAGTAAAATTGCATACAGAATAAAAAGAAACAAATGTGCTGATGGTTCAGGGGAAGAGAGACCTATAAAGGGATAAGGCATAAAATAACTATAGAAAAGGGTTTTATATGCAATGGAGATGGTTTAATATGACCAGAAAGATTAAGAATTTGGTATAGTCAACTAATATAAACATCAATTAGACTAGCAAGACTAGTCCAGTTGACCATTACTACTGAGTAACCATATAGTAAACCATATTTGCAGCCTTGTGTCAAACTAATAGTAAATTGTAACACAGTTCCAAACTATTCTTAACAATTCTTTATTAACTAATCAATTTTCCTTACTTGAAATAACTCCTGTAAACTACAATTTCATTAAAGTTCTATTTATAGTTAACAAAGCAGTTTTGATATTTGAGTAATAAATATTATTTCTTTACATGGAATAGATAATTGTGAATTTGAGGAGAATAATTTAAAGTTTGCATTTTGCCAAATATTTAAAATGGATGCTTTAAAATTGTTTTTAATTCAAAGATTTGATATGAAATGAAAACACTGAAACAAACTTTGATTTCATGGTGTGTGCTTTTGTCAATGTGACATAAAAACAAAATATCCGTATGTATATGTTAAAAAGCGTGAACTAAGGGGAAGCAATTCAATAAAAATAATTTTGCTTACCTATCTTGCAACAGCAAAGGTTAAAACTCTCCTTCTCTATGGTTTCTGTAATTTTGAAATGACAAAACTTATTAATGATAATGGAATTTATTCCATAAAAATACGGAACTTATTTAAATAAAGCTTAACTAGTAGAATATATGTAAATTAATTTTTTTTCATATAATTAGCATTTTCATAACTATTGTGGAGAAAATTAAATCAATAAATAAATATAATAATAATGAATAATAAAAAAAAGAAAAAGAAATGCATTTTCCCATGATGCTAGCAGTAATGGAACCGGAAATATCATTACCTCACTTGGCTTCATCAAACATCATTGTGTAGCACTGGTTAAGTTTGTAGAAAAACAAATCTTTTCCTTTGTGATCCTCTTTCCAGGTTGTGCTACACTTTGGAGCAAGGTTTCCCTTACTCTAAAGTGTAGCACAACCTGGAAATTTTGTGCTACACTGGAAACATCTGCTGACGTCTGAACTCTTTCTTGCTTTCCAACCCATGGCATTTGTATATGTCTTCCATCTCTGAAGTAAATCAACCTTTTCTTTGGTTGTTCCAACTCAGCGCAAGACTGACTTGAGCTCAATCATTATAACAATGCATATCCTTACTTTCCTAACCTTTGGACCAAGAAAAAGAAAACAGACATACTATAACTATGTTTAAGCCTTCCAACGATAAAGTAAGTACAAACTTTTCTTTGGAATGTTCCAACTCTGCACAAAGCTGACTTTAGCTTGACCATTAATATGATGCTTATAGTTACTGTAACTTTTGCATCAAAAAGAAAATGGACATACCTAAGAGACATTGAGAACACACACCTGCCAATAATATACATTGAACCTACAACTTTTAAATTCCATAATTGGTAACCCTGACGTTTAAAAGATGTATATCCATACAACATACTAATATGCAAAATGGAACACCCAGTTAGCAAACTTCCTCATAATATTCAACACCTGCAGAAAAAAATACAGATATTACTAGTACTACTGCTGCTTAAGCCTTTTGTCTTGGTCAGCAGGCAAGCGATGTTCCCTTCATCAACATGACTACTACTTTTTCACTGCTACTAATGGACCTTTGTTTTCATTCTACTGAAAGCTAACAAAATTTGAACATGGCTACTACCCTTTATCTCTTGCTGTCAAATTTTAAAATAGCCAAAGAAAAATTCAGCAGTAATTACTAATATTTTTAAAAAGAATAAAATTGTCAAACATGCATGTACCAGATAATGCTGGAAACTCAATATTTCAGTAACTCAAAATTTAATCATTTAAAACAGGATAAAATGCTCCCAATGCTTCTATATGAAATGAGTCACTCTAATTTATCTTAACAATGACAATGTGGCATCAAACACAAGTGCAAAAAACATAACTCATTTTCTTTAAAATACCAAAGAACAAAAAATAGGTACCTAGCTAAAACATATACCAACCCCATAACATTTTCAATTCCATATTTTGTTATATAAAGAGCTTTTATATTTATCTTTTTCTTTAAATCTTTACATTGGTATTTTTCTGTAATTATGTATGTCTATCAACATTATTTTGTTTTGATACAAATTTACAGATGAAATTTTTAAAACATAACACTGTCTATAGAGCCTTTCTACAATCCCATTGGTACAAGGATGCTAAGCAGTCGTTTGGATATGCTTAACTCCAAGTAGATTGACAAATTCCTGGAACAGTACAAATTGAAATTGTGATCCTTTGTCAGTAGTAATCAAATGTACTGATCCAGTATAATTTTTGCAATAGTCTCTGCAGAAGTATTTAAAATAGGAAAAGCCACAGACCATCGACTAAAACTATTCACTATGGTGAGCATATAGGTGAAACTATGTACGTTGGGAAGGGGCCCAACAATGTTGATATGCAAATGAGTGAATTTACCATTTGGTCACTGGAATTTACATTAGGGTGATTTTCTTGTTTCCTGACTTTGTGTTTTTGCATTAAAGTTTTATTTTAATGCAAATGTACTGCATTTCCTTTGTGAAGAATTCAGCTTGAGACATAAAGGATATGGATTTGTTTTCACCATTAATATTTTGTTGTAAGATGGCACCAACAGCATTTGATGCAGCATCTGTTGTTAAAGTTAGTACTTCATTCCCATCATCACTGAGATAATTTAAGTTTACGAAGGTTTACTTTACTTCATGAAAAATGTCTGAAGCAGGACCTTGAAGTAAAACCATTGCATTCTTTTTCCAAGTGCTTTTTGTCTGTCAATGGGGCTAATAATGCTAAACAATATGGCAAAAATCTTTGATAGTAATTTATCATGCCCTTTGAAGTTGAATTGATTCTGATTGTGGGAAATTTTGTATAGATGCTATCTTTTCATGTAAAGGGGATATTCCTGTTTCATCACTTTCACCTCATAAAAATGAAAGTTTCTTCACTCCAAATATGCATTTGTTAACATTAATTCTTAATCCAAAATGCTGTAGGCATTCAAAAACAAGGTTGAGATGTTCCATGTTTTCAGCCATATTGTTACTTGCTATTAACATGTTGTCAATGTAAGAAAGTCAACCTCTTAACACTTTATCTATCAACCTTTGAAAAGACTGAGCTGCATTTCTTAAACCAAACAACATCTTGATGAATTTGAATAAACCTAAATGTGTGGTGATACCATTCTTGGATATATCACTTTCTTTGTACATCTTAATTAAATCTAATTTGGTGAAAATGTGCATACCCTGTAATCCCACAGTAAAATTGGGGTAGGGTATCAATCTTGGACGGCATTTAGTTGTTGAAAATCACCACTAATTTCAGTACTGTATGCAAAAATGATGACCACTAGCTCTTGGAAGGTCAAATTATTCCCAACTGTAGTATGTGCTGAAATTCTTGCTTTGCAATTTTGTATTTTGCCGGGCTGGGTCTTTGTGGGTTAGAATGAGTCAGTTGACCTGTTGTTTTAATGTGGTGTTTAGTGGGGTGTAAAATTGGGTCTATAATGATAGGGCTGTTTCGGTCAGTCTTTCCATGTTTAATGTTATTGAGGAAGAATATTCATTTGTGTTTGTCACCAAGGTTTACATCTCTGTGATTGTCTAAATTTTGATATGAGGTAGACAGTGACAAAAAACTGGGTTTACATTCTCTAAAAATCAATCTTATTGTATGTAACTGCAATCCCTGTAACTAGTATTTTATTAAGATACAAATATTGTTATTGGAAGAAGTTTTGTTTTTACATGCATGAAATGAATGTGAATGTTTGACTGTGACAAAACAATCATACACTTAAAAAAAAGCCCCAAATCTTGCAGCAATAAAAAAAAAAAAATTCTAAAATGTTTGCTATTGTTCTTCCTTTTTTATTTTTATTTTTTCACTTATTTTTAATAGTAATAATTTTTCTTTTAGGTTTGAAACAATCAACCGCCAACTTCTGGACATTTTCCAGACAAAGGCTTCATTACTGGATCCTGAATTTTGGCCAAACTACAATTCAGCATTTTCCAACTTGGTCTAACAATAAATTAAACAGTAATAGTCAAAATATATATCTTCTTGTCAAATACTGATAATGTTTTGTTGGGCTCTCTTCAGTCAAAATTTCCAAGAGCCTGAAAATATTCTTGATTTAAATCAGAAAATCAGTCAAAATGATGAAAGATTTAACCTATCTACATTCATTACTTGTACAACTATTTTTTAAAATTTACAGTTGAACTTTTTTCTTTTTTTTCTTTTCTTTTTTTTTTTAGATAAATGCAAGACTAATGTGAAATGTTTTTTGAAGTAATTGTTGATATAATTACCAATACTTTGTATTTTCGCTGTTTTAATTTTCTGTGCAACTTTAGTACTAAAAATTAATGCTGTTCAATGTGTCAAAACATTTATCTAATAATCTCCATAAATTTACCAGTTTTGAATGATCTATGTATATATTGAAGGAAATACTATTTGGAATATTTTTTTGTCTTTACACTATTTTAAATATTGTAAATATATATAAAAATTAACAACTGAAATTAAACTTTACTGAACTATATTTATTTAATAATAATTTCATTTTCTTCAAAATTAAAAAAAATGATGAATTTTTGGTGAGTGATAAACAAAGTTCCCATTCATGTATATGTTCTGCTTTTATAGTCTTAATATTTAACAATCTCAAAAAAAATTTTAATACAATTTAAAAAAAATAAAATATTGCACACAAAATATAATCCAGATAACTAGCAAAAGATGCATACAAAGGGATGTGAAAAGTTCCCAGTTCAACCAAGATGAGATTTTTTTAAAAAATTGTCTACCCTCAATCTGTACCACTTCCAAATATTTTGACACAATTTCTGTGAAATTTCTGGTAAAAAAAGTGCAACCTATCTGCAAGTATATACAGTAGTTAAAAAAAAGCAGTGTAATGGGAAAAACCATCCTTTTGACTGTGTGAGAATGTTTGATAGCTTATGTTATACTAATTAAAACCATATTCATAAAACCTAAGTTTAATGTAAAATATTGTAATTATTCCTAAACTTGATTTTATTTTTTAAATATTAACAATGATTTTCAATAGACAAGAGCAAAGGTTAATTAAAAATGTTTCATAATTACAAGAGATGTTCAAACATGCCATAAAGTAAAAGTAAAGTACAAACATTACTTTATTCAATGTTTATTACTGTACAAATAAAACATTATGTGTGTTATTAGCAGTACTATGCGACTGCTTTTTCATGTGATCACCATAGAAATTGATGCACTTGTTTATTAGTGTATGAGTGCATTCATATCCTCCTCAAAGAATGTAATGTCAAGCTACTAGTGCATTCTTTCATCAAAACCATAAACTCTGTGGAAACACTTTCTTGATAACTGTAATCTGAGGGACCCAAATAGATGATAATTCGAAGAATACAAATCAGAACTGTGTTAAAACATTCCATGTTACTGGAGGCACTCTTTTGTTGGGTTGGGCAGGTGTAGCATGGAATTGTCATGCAGCAAGATGATATTCTTAAGCAAACATCCAAGTCACTTTTGACAAACAGTTTCTTTCAGTCTGTTCAGTATTTCACATTAATTGTCAATTTCACCATCAACATACATTTTGCACCCCAGAATAATGCCATTTCTTTGCTGAACTTGGAATTTCTTTGTAGAATGGAGATCAGTCTTGTTTCTGGGGTAACATGATGCATCCAAGTCTCATCACCAATGATCATGTGTCCTAGAAGTCCCCATTAACTTTCCTATCTCATGCTGAAAAGAAATGCCCACGCACTGGAACTTTGATTAACTATTTTAAGACTCAATACTTTCTGATATCTCTAAGTGTGATCTTATTCATTATTTGAAAGTTTCATCATCTACTTCATTAAAGTCAATGTCTTTTTGATTTTTTGTGATTTCCTGGGCAAATTCTTAGATTTGTTTGAGGAAACTAATGAAATCATTGACACAGTATGGCACATTATATTTCTTCACAGTTGATTTCACTGACTTCAAACCATTTAATCATAAAATATTTTTGATTGTATCTTTACTGTTATAATTTTCCTAAAATTCTTAATATGTTAATTGCCTATTTGAATGTTTCTTAAGATTTATGGTAATAAACATTAATTTTTTTAATTATATCCTGATAGCTGTAGGGAGATCACATTTACATTTTCTCTCAAGTCATTGAATTTTCAGGTGTTTGGTTGGAACTAATTTCTTAAAGTCAAGATTAATTTTTTCCCATCATATTTTGTACTAGTCTTTAATTACTATGGTAATAAGAACTATGTTAATCAGAAGTTTCATGTGCTAAAGAGTAGAAGGCAAACTTAAATCACTGTTTAAAACTGAAGGCAACCTCTTCAATTAAAAAAAAAAAAAAACTCTCTTTAGGAGGATTTGAATTAAATTAGTTTTGTTAGAGTTTATATTTCTTTTAGATGAAAATATTTTCCCAGGATTAGATCACTTACTATTATAATTTTTTTTTAAATCATCTCTAAAATTTTATTTAAAAGGAATTGTAAAATTTGAAAACATTAATCTTCAAGTATTTCTTAAAAGATGACATTTTAAAAAATAACTCTACTACTAGTTCCCAAAAAAATAGTAAGTCATGGAGAGCCATGTCTTGTTACTCTCTTTTCTCTTTCTGTGCATTTAACGTAATTAAATTTTACAAGACCTAAATGTAAGACTCAAAGACATTGGAGAAAATTTTTATTTAGTAAGACCCACTTTCAAAAAAGGCTAAAATATCCATAAAGGTATTTTTTAAACTTTAACTCATTATATGAATTAACAGAAGTATGTTTTAATCTTTTTAATGAATAATAGAATAAACAAAAATTATTTTAAGAAGTCATTCTGAAATGGTCTTTGATAATGGTCATGTAATTATCAGTATCTGATTTTGTGTCATTTGTTGAAACTCTGAAAGAAAAATGAGTGCAAATAAATGAAGGTGACACTGAAGAATATTCTATATTTAAAAAAAAGGAAAATACAATGATAATTGTTTAAATTCTGAATTTTAAAATTTTGGAACTCAGATTTGTTAATAGTGTCTATTACATTTTACAACTTTTTCTCTACAAGATCTTCCTTTTAACAGTTCTAAATGTTAGTCTGCTACTAGTACTTAATCAGGAATTTGCAAAACTGAGTATCTGTTTGGATGTGCTAGTTTGAACTTGTTGATGGTATTTTTTTTATTAGTATTGAATAAATATTTGAGTAATCTTTAATTTTTGGTACTAATGCAAATCTGAATATGAGAAAGTTATATTCACCAAATTCTTTCTTTTCAGAAATTTCTCAGCATGAATAATTATTATTGTCATAATTGACTTCAACTTTTCTCTTTTCTTTTATACCTTATATATATATATAATATGAGAGAGAAAACATATGCAAATGACAGAAACTTTTAAATTGTTAATGATTTTTTTTGCAAAAATGTAATTTGTTATTTGTTGTGAAATTTCACCCACTTGCAATTTTGGTGAGCATTTCTTTGTAGAATAAATTGACTCAAACAAGAAAGTTAACAGGTTTTTTGAGTAGTTCATGTACATCCTTGACAGCCACACTAAAATATTGTAATATACATGAGGTGTTATCTAAAACATTGTAATTCTGTACAAAAAGTTAATGTTGGACTTATCAGTCTTCAGGAATTGTTTTAAAGGTGAGTCAACTGTTTTAAGTGTTAGAGTAGGTCAATTTTTACATTGTGAAATTCATCAAAATTTTGGGTCATGTACAAGGATAAGAATTGTAAGAAGACTGTAAACAAATGGCAAAAATCCAACTCAATACTTTTTATTCCCAATATATATTTTAGTGTATTCCTATCTTCTGTAAAATTCTTATAATAAAATATTTAGATATTAGAGTAGATTGTATTTTTAAAAACTATTTTTTATTATAAACAATGCATGCTATCACAGTCATCAAATGTACAAACTGAGAAAGCAGATGGTATTCATTGATAGATTGGTATGCATACGACTTAGTCATAGATACTCAAAATTTAACAACTGCTTTGGGGGCCACATTTATACTCACATCATTTCTTGTGATGATTGCTTTTTCAATCAAATATGAGAAAATAGGAATCTATGAGATACATGAGCAGGCATGGAAAAAACAATCAATTTCTGTCTGAATTTCTGGAAATAGGAGTTATTAATATTTACATGCAGACTATTGTCCCCATCTTTGTTATCATGTTTTAGAGGATGTGCACTTTTCCTTTCAGCAATTGCTTATCAGTCCAGGTAACCTTTAGGAAACTTTAAACTGAATCATTTATTTAATCTACAGAAATGGATTGTTCTCATTCTACTGCCCATGTTCAGGGATATTGTCTAATTCTTATTTATTACTGCTCAATTATTACTCGCCTGTTTCCACTATACACTAGCCAGCCAAGGGATTTAGCTCATAATTGCTATGTCGGGAAATTCTCAAACCAACTCTTTAATCCACAAACCTATTTTAACATGGTGTAAATAATATAAATAAAAAAAATGCAGTTTTGCTTTCCTAAGAGAAATATTACCATTATATTATTTTCAGATCTGTAATGTAATCAATCCTGATCTGGCATCTTCAACTTCAGTCACTTTCTTACATGACTTCTCTCTGTCTTTTCTATAAATATTCTTATGGCAATTGTTCAGATGAGCTTTTATCCTTAATGGCTCAACTACATCAATTTAAGTATGCTACTAGATTGGCAACTATGTTTCACCACTTTACTGTTGAAATAGCTAGATGCAACTGTCACTTCTATTCCAACAGCCCCCCACCTCTTTTTTTTTCTTGCATTTCTCACCTACCCTACGATTTCTTGCTTCCTGGCCACCTAAAAATCTTCAAAAATTTAAATGCAATGTCAATCACCATCTTCTGTCTTCCAGAACCCTATCCTTATATTGTCCTTTCTTTACTTTTCCTCACTAAAGTCTTATTCTCGGTAATTTTGTGTGTCCAAGTGGCATTACCACCTTGCTTGTTGGGAAATGATTAAGAAAAAAAGTGTGAACATAGGGAAAATTTGTCACAAACCTTACCAAAAATAATTTAATAAAACTGAAAAAATAATTTTGATCTGAGAGTTGGTGCTTGCATAATTTAATATATCACATTATTTTCTTTCAGATTGGACTGAAAAAAATTTACAGTAAATATTATTTTTTAAAAAAATACTTGTAATCTTTAAGTGCGACTTTGAAATTCATCCTGTTGCTCTTCGTAAGAAGAGTTTGATTTTTAAAATAAGACATTTGAATAATCTAAAAATGTAATGTTTTTAATGCCATTTTTGAGTATGAAACTCTTTTAACAAGATTTTTTTTCATTTTAGCAACTGTTAGATTATTTTTATATGGGTGCTTAAAAAGGAAATAATTCTGAATAACTGTTTTTTATTGGCTACTAATCCAATAACGCTGAAATTCAGAATAATTTTTAAAAGCCCACATTGGGTGCAATTAGATATTTTATAACAATAACATCAAATAAGCAAGAAAGTAATAAAAATTAAAACCAATGTATTAAACTGAAAAGTAACATTTTATTAAAATATTTAATAAAAATAATAATAATCTACTAAATTTCATAAAATCGTATAGAATAAAAAATTATATTTTTAAATAAATTATTGATCAAGATAATTGTACCATTTTCTTATTACTGCACTACTGGTGTTACGTATTATTCTTAATTATTTTTGCTCGCTTTTTAAGAACATGATTGAAATTTAGTGTTGTTGACCGCAAAGGTTACTGTGTATAAATAAACGTTATTTCTATGTTTTATGCAAAAAGTAAGCATGAAGTTTACAAAATCCAGTTAAATAATCCTTCGAAATATATCTCTCGGACAGATATTGGATTTTTCAGAGATTTTTAAATTTGCTGCTTACATTTTTTTTGTCTATACCACTACGATGAGTGACGAAGGAATGTACCAATGTTTTAAAAATGCTTAAAAACTCTAGATACATAAATTATTTTAATGCGAATTAGCTTTAGGTTATCTTTCAAATAAAACTAAAATTTAATTTCAAAGAAGGCATTTAACTTATTTTTAAAAAGCGATACCTAAAAAGTTTAAAATGCATTTAAAAAATGAAAAAATATTTCTAGAAGCTTTTATTTTAGTTTTAATTCCAAACTAATATATTAAATTTAATATTTTCAGAAAGAAAAATAATTTGCTACATTTTAATTTGAGTGGAATGATTTTTTAAAATCGTTAAATTCGGCCACATTGACAAATCTGGTGATATATAGGGGGTAACAATATATAAATTATCGTACAGTATTTACATTATTCGGACTATTGTCCTCATCTTTGTCGCCATATTTATCACGTTTCAGCCGTTGTACGCTCCGGCCTTCTTCAGGTGGTTGGAATTTCGAACTGAACCCTTTATTTCGATCACTGGGGTAGACTGTTCTAGTTCCACGTGCCATGTTTGATGGATGTCAGTTATCAGTTATCTCCTGCTAATTTTCCTCTGAAAGTTCTCCACTGCCTTAACTTAATTGAACTCACACTCTTTGGGTCTGTCACTGGATCTAACCAACGCCTTTATTCACTGTGCCATGTGTCCTTGAGGACATCTGGGTATGAATTTCTGGGTATTATAAACCTAATGTTTTCAGCAACCATTTTTACCAGTGCTCATATTGCAATTTTTGCTGTTATCAACACATGTTTTTACCATATTGCAACTTTGTTATTATTGCTTTTCTCTGGCACTCCTTATTACTGGTTCCCATATTGTATTTATTTCTATGCTTGGTCGGCTCAGGAGATTTTTGTGGCCTAGCATATGTGCTGATATAAATTATCATATATCAAGAACAGTTTGGGAGGAAAGATGTATGACAAAATTGAAAAAACTTTCGTGTGACGCGTTTTGTCCGTTAGGACTTCATCGGATTATACTTGTTTACGTTATTCGGACTTTTTTTTTTTTTTGTACATTTGAAGTTTTGATCCTCTAAATTATCCTAAATCAAAAGTATCAATGAACAAGATACAAATTTAGATATAAAACAATTTCCAAAGATCGCTATCGCAGGGAACAAAAATAATACATAGGATAATCCTGGTCACGTGGTTGTCATAGGTAAAATTCCGAATATTACCTTGCTTGTGATCCTTAGAGTTTTGCCTTCTCTGTCTATTTTCGATCAACCTTATCATACCTCACATTTTTGGATGTTGAATTCAATTTAAATTTTCTTGTCTCCTTTTTCACGAATCTCTTCATATTTCTTTTTTCCATTGGTTCATCATTATATAAATTTCTTTTTTTCTCTCACCGATTTAGCTCGAAAACTATAATGTAATGTAGGAATCAATTAGGCACAACGCCCTTTTTTTCAGATAGAGTTGTCTCCGCAACAGGTTAACTAAATTCCTTCTCAACTTCGTGTCGGAATAATCATATCTTCAGAGGATTGGTGTTTCGTAGAAATTCCTTCTGTTGCATTCAGTTTGGTTGAAGCTTTATCAAGAATTGAAATGCTCAATGCGAGTATTCATTTCACTCTGGTTCGGGTTAAAGATGGCTAAATCTCATCTTTAGAGACTATTTTGTTTAAGGTGCCGTCACCTAGAGAGTCTATTTCGAAACTGACGCCACTGTTAAATTTCCTGTGTGTGCAGCTTGGGTTGGTCAGGTGAGCCTCGATTTGGGCGATCATTCGTCTCGCTCGTGTAATATTGGGCATATCGTCTTCCTCTTTTAGATAAGATATGGTACGGTCGATCACTCTTGATGAAGTGAGTGCCCGAAGTGAATGAGAAAGGCTTTCTTCGGCGTCGTCTGTGAATGTACCGTGTCTACTACTGTGGGTACTTTTGTGTGCGCTTGCTGTGAGTAATTATTGTGTGCGCTCTTGTGTGTGCTTTCTGTGAGTGCCCTATAGAAACTATAGCGGAAAATGCTAGTTTTCAAGCAATTTTCACTTGTTATTTAGAGTTTGCAAACATAAACTTTTCAGACATTAACTGCGTATGTGCTGACCCGACATACTGAAATCTATATTTCCGAGCTAGAAATACTAGTTTAAAAACACTTCTCGTTTTTTCCTGAAGTTTACCAACACCAAACCTTACTAAAGATAACTGAATGCGTGCTGCACAAACTATGCTAATGTTATATTAAAAAATGTATGGTAAAATGAGAGGAAGGAATAACGAGCATTAGAGTGAAACAACGTTTATTACTGGTAGATAGTACAGGAATATGGTCGCGTCTACGTGTAATGTCGGGCATTAAAACATTTATGCCGGCGTGGCCCGGGTCACAAGATACGGATAGTGTATGTTTGCTTGATTGCGGTCACGGTTGTAGGTTGTCATATCGTAGTAGATCTGTTGTATAGAACAGATGTCGCTGGGGTCGACTGCGAAGGGACTACCTGGTAAACAAGTCAAGGTAAGGACGAAGTAGGTCGAGGTGACGGTGGGTTTCAGGGGGCCATTTCTGCGGAACGGAGGTATCTGCGTCGACTGCGAGGAGCTGTTCCATGGAACGGATGGTCTACTGAAAAGGGAATGCCTTGTAAGCGAGTCGAGGTATGTTGGGGTGGGCCTAGGTGACGGCGGTGTTGGCATCGATGGAGGACTGTTGCTGGGAGGATTCGAGGTAGAGATGTTGAGTCGAAGACTGGATAGCCAAGGTTGTAGGTCAAGCCAGGATGTGGTAAAGGTCGTTGAAATGCGCGGTCATGTTGAGTGGTGGCAGTGAAGGCGGCAACTGTGGCGGTAGTAGTACTTTACATGATGGCAGGTTCGCCATTCTGTGGTCAAGGTGTCGGGGTAATGTCGGCGGTAGCAACAGCAGCGGCCTGCGTGACGGCCGACAGCCGCAACTGTCCTTGTTCGTCCTCAGAGCAGTTCTGGTAGTCCTAAGAGGCATCTCCTTAACGGGCAGAAATGTTTGCGATTGGCCACCATCATAAAATCAAATGGAAATAGATCATATTTTGATATTTATTGAAAAGAAAAGTTAGAAAACAAATGGAAAAAAGCATATGTTGATATGTATCGAAAACAAAAGATATAAAACAAATAAATATGAAAATATTCTTTATTTCTATCAAAATCAAAAGTTAGAAAACATGGAAATAAAGCATATTTTGACATTTATGGAAAAATTAGAAAACATAGAAATGAATGTGACACTAGCTATGGTAATTGGCTAACTAATTAACCATAGAAATTAAAACAGGAAATACTTAAGGCGAAAAAGAGCTATCCCTAAAGATATCCCGATCGATGTTAAAAAAAAAAAAATATATATTTTATTTACGAAAAAACCATATGTGAGGTTGATTAATGTCTTGCCGAAAGAGAGATAGGAAGAAAGGCAAATATTGATATCGGCCAGACCATGGCGGTCATAAAAATTTCGGCTTGAGACGATCACCGATACAGGCAGGGATAATCAATGTTAATTATCTTTCCAAGATATCATTTTTTTTTCTTGGCCACTGGCGAGGAAAAGCAAGTTGTCAATTATAAAATTTTGGCATTGTCTCGACATAGGTGATAGGGTTGTTATTATTTACCTTATCAACGTGTCGATTCAGACGCTGAAACGTGGGTAGGTTAGACTTGAGATCGAAGCAGTTACTCCAGTAACCAGACGTTGCAAGTGAGCTGGGGACGATAGAGTTGAACCGGTACAGCTGGTGAAGCCGTTAACATCGACGACCAGAATTCGACCCTGGATGGGCCAGTGTCCCATATTGGTATCCTGACCAGGGGATTTCGCCGAGTAGCGACGACCACCGATCGACAGGGGCACAGGCAGACGGCGGCGACAAAGAGTCAACCCCAAAACGCCGATAGAAGAAATATTACAGTTTCGCGCCGTGACTGAGAGTTGACCACGGGCTGACGTCTGGGTGACACATAAAGTATATTTTGATATTTATCGAAAAGGAACCGTGATAAAACAAATAGAAATAAAACATATTTTGATATTTATCGAAAAGAAAAGTCAGAAAATAAATGGAAATATAGCATATTTTGAAATTCATGCAAAAATTAGAAAACATAAAAATAAAGCATATTTTGATATATGTCGAAATGTTAGAAAAAAATGGAAACAATAATTTGAGGATTATCGAAAGGAAAATTTAGAAAACAAATGGAAATACAGAATATTTTGATATTTATCGAAAAGGAAAAGTGATAAAACAAATAGAAATAAATCATATTTTGATATTTATCGAAAAGAAAACAAATGGAAATAAAGTGTATTATGATTTTTTTTTAAGCATTTCACCCCAAGCAAAGCGGGTGCCACTAGTACGCAGGGGGTTACAAAGTGGGAGCGAGAGTACGGAGGTGTGATGGAAAAAAGGATGAAGAGAAGGGCAGGAGATAGTTCAGGGCATCTGAAGATATCGATTGACATTACATTTGAATAGTTGGAGATTATTGCTATCAGGGAAACAAGTAATAGGAAGGGAATTCCACAGACGGGAGGTGCGAGACATGAAACTATTGGAGTAGAAGAGACAGGGAACTAACTTTCTTCGCGGGTGCATGAAGCTATTGATTCAATGTAATTGTCCCATCTCAGGTCAGGGGACAGTGTGAGACCAAGCAGTTGCAAAGAGGTGCTCTCGTGGAGTTGTGCATCAGACATTCTAATGGGCGGCAGGGATGGTTCCCTGTGGTGATTAATAGAGAGCAGTTTTGTTTTAGAGGCACTAGAGTTAACCAGCCAATTCCTGTCCCAGTCTACAACCGATTGGAGGTCCTTTTCGAGACAAACGGCCAGGTTAATATTGTCAGCGATACCAGATTTGCTATTGAGGCAGGAGTAAATAGTAGTGTCGTCAGCATAGATGCCTACTTGGGAACTGATGACATCGGGAAGAGCGTTAATGAAGATAAGGAACAGAGTAGTTCTCAGGATAGAGCCTAGGGGAACACCTGCATTCGTGGGAAAGGAACTGGAGGAGAATCCGTTAAGGACGACCGTTTGACAGGAATGATCGTATTAAGTCAAATAATCGACCTGAATTTCCGTATCCCTTAATTTTGCGAGAGAGGCCGGCATGCCAGACCCTATCAAATGCTTTAAATATATCTAGAGCCACGACACGAGCTTCTCCGTTGTTGTGGAGTGCTCGGTAAACAATTTCAGTTATGGCCGTGAGCACATCAACAGTAGAACGGGCAAAGCGAAAACCATATTGTTTATCAGAGAGCAGATCATAGGATACAAGATGATTAACCACTTCGACGTTGATTAAACCCTCAAAGACTTTGCCGAAGAGTGGCAGGAGACTGATGAGATGGTAGTTAGATGGGTCAGAAGGGCCTCCAGAGTTCTTAAAGAGAGGTACAATAGATGAGGATTTCCAACAGGCTGGGAAGCAAGATTCATTCAGGCAGTAGTTATATAATTTGGAGAGGACAGGAGCCAGTTTAGGAACACATTTCTTCAGGACAATGGCTGGTATCCCGTCGCCACCGCTAGCCTTATGTGAGACTAATTTTGAGATTATGTCCAATACCAACGATGGGGTTATGTGCAACTCGCTGAATAGAGCCTCGGTTCTAGGGGGGAAATCGGGTGTGAGTACACCGGATGAGTCGAGCGTCGTGTTGGAAGAGAATTTCCGAGCAAAGCACTCAGCCTTACCAGGTGAGGCGGTCAGGACCTCAAACTGGTTGAACAAAGGAGGTATTGAAGGTTTTCTGTTATTAAGTACACTCTTGCCAGAGACACCAATAATTATTGGAGCCGAATTTTCGAGATGCAATACGTTGTTTCATTCTATCAGCAAATAGTGACTATGCTTCATTGAGGACACGCTTACACTCGTTACGGGCTGAGACAAAGAGGCGTCTGTTGCGATCTGACATGTCTCTACGATATAGGCGGAAGAAATGATTCCTATGGGCAATGGCAGCTGAGCAAGCATCGGAGAACCAAGGGGAAGAACACGATTTAACCTTATTTTCCTAGCGGGGATGAAAGCTTCGATTCCAGAAAGAGACCTCGGAAGCCCATTCTTGAACGGGGAGCTTAAAGACCACATCCCAGGGGTCATCACGAAGGAAATCCCGCAATGAGTCCCAGTCTTCTCGTTGATAACAGAAAGATGTTCTGTTGGTAGGAGCTTCTTTGCTGGGGGTGGAGTAGATGAAGATGTTCACAGACACTACTGCATGATCAGGACTCGGGGATGTAGGTGAAACAGAAATTGGTTGTGGAAACGTGTGGACTATGTGAGTGAGGGATTGAGAAATAGGGTTTGTATGCCAGCACAGTCTGTTATAGAGTTTTAAGCCACTTGTACCGTGGGCGTTAAAGACCCTGAACACGAAATATATGAGCAAACGGATGGAGAGACATAGCCTTGTCTGTGTTGTCGGAAATGCTTTCGAGTACACCACAGTCTTGGGAGTATGGAGAGCGATAAAGGAAGAAGAGGTAGCTTACAGCATTGAGGAGAGATAGGCGGAGTCACAAGTATGAGTGGTCTGGAGATTTGAAAGAGAGCTCTCTAGCCAGTGGGAGATGGTTTTGACGTAAACTCCAAGGCCGTGCATGTGGGTTTGAATGTCTTTTCTAAGGAGAGGAGGGTAACCGGGGATCGAGCCAGTATATCGGGAAACTTCTCAATGAGGAACGATTCCACAATACAGAAGTTGGTTCGAATGCCACGGGCGTTAGAAAAGGAAATATTGAAGGGTTTAGGTGATTTTTTTTATCGTTGTCATGTTGGTGATTCAGGAAGTGAAAATGAGAAGGAGCAGACGGTCATCGGCTGTGACGCGGGAAGAAAGAAACTGGCGCAGCCTGCAATATAATGTGGCCTCAGGGTTGCCCACCGGAGGTGAATACAGGGACACCCATCCATGCGCGACATGCTACTACAGGCACACCGGCATTATACAACTGTTGATCAGAGCGACCACTCAAGACGCTACACAAGAGTTAGGGCTCATAACTACTAGTCTAACTACAGCAACCAGGAAACTGTCAACCCCGTGCCCTCAGAACGAGGAGGCATTGCCACAGACTGCACAAATCACAGGGGAATTACGGCAATATTAGTACTGGGGCCAGAGGGGAGGAGAGGAAGAGTTTGGGGAACCCTTTCTTAAGCAAGAAACAAGGGGTGAGCCTCTACTCTTGATCAAGAGAAGGAGTAGGAGTATTGACCGGGCGGTAGAAAAGCCTACCTACTCCTATTACACACGCACAGCCACACACGCAAAAAAGCAGCTTACAAGTAGTCAAAGCTGGTAGTTGGCTTAGAAATCTTAAGTCCTGTGATAGGTCTCCTTTTTAGTCCTGCTGGCGTGCAAATGTGCCTGCTAACTGGGGATATTTTTGACTGGAATACTTACCATGAATAAAGTTTAACCATTCTTTAAATTAAGTTTTAACTTAATTTAAATCCGATTAACCCTTCCTAAAACTCTATTCAGTTGACCAGCATTGCTCAATCATTCAGTGGGGACTGACACGATATTCAAGTGAACCGAGTGGCTATATGGAAGAAAGTAAACCAAGGCATATATACTCCTCTTCCGTTAGCCAGCGATCATATCGTTTTTATTGAAGGAGTCAACAAAAAAAATTCAAAGAATTTATCCAGAATTTTCAAAACAACAGAGAGGGTTAAATTCATTTTAGTTAGTAAATAAAGAAAAAATAAATTACTAAAAAACATTTCAAAACGTGGTCAGGCAAACAGAGGATAAATTAGAATTAAATTACTACTGAAATTCGAAGACAATCCTGCAATGAAGACTGGCACGATATTCAAGTAAACCGCCTTGCAATGTTTATTTCTGTTAAAATACAGAAAAGGCCTAAAAAGGGGGAATGGGGAAAAAGGATGGTCTTCATTTGTCTTAACTTTAAACTTAGCTAGCCACAAACACTGACCCAAACACACAAACAATATTCCTGACACCAAAACAACACACTCTTACTTACCTTTCTCATTACATCTACCAAAATACCTCATTGTCTCAATGAAAATCCTAAATAGTCCCCATATGTACAAATCGTCGTCTGTTGGGGGAGGGGAATAAAACAACAAGTTAAAAAATCCCCAATGAGTATGTACAATATGAATATAATCTATTTACAAAAAACTAAACAAAATCATGTTAGTAATAAAACACCCCCACAATCCTTAAATGTGGCAGAAATATAAGTTCACTGGACGAAATCGATGCGGGACTAATAATATACAAACATTCATACAACCCAAGCACTCACACAGACACGTATTTATTCTGGCAAATACGAAAAAAAAAAAAAAAAAACACAATCGAAACGAATGGATCCCCGCATCCACCAGAGAACCGATATCACTGACCACCTAACGAGGGAGTGGATGTGGAGTTAAACTAAAGGAAAATAGGGACAGAAATAAAAGGGGCCAATGAGCAAACACACCCTAGCTAAGTTAACTTGAAAAAAAAAAAAAGAAGGTAAATATTCAAGAACAAACCTAAACTAACCTAAATTTGGGATGGGTTTTTCTGAATCTCGTGTTTTTTCGGTAAGCACTTTTACAAACATCACTAATCAATTGTCAAAAGCATATGGCCTTTGTGCGAGTCCACTGTCTACGCCAATTTACGGGTCTTTGAGAAAGTCACTCGATTTTATTCTTAAGTAAAAAAAAAAAATAGAAATTTCGTGGTATCTTCTTTTCCGTTCTGAGTATTTTCTTGTTTTAATTTTTATGGTTAATTAGTTAACCAATTACCATCGCTAAATAGTGTCACAATCCTCCCTTACCTATCCTTGTTATTTACTCGTGAATGACTAAATCCCAGTACACTATTTAGCATACTTCATGCACCTGTTTCATGCAATTCCAATTTCCTTTTCTCTTCACGGTATGTTTCATGATCAGTCTTTCTTCTTCTGTTTTACATGCAATGTAACGTTCTTTTCATTTTCATGCAGTTTAAAGTTCCTGTGATATTCTTCTGTTCTACATGCAATGTGATGTTCTTTTCATTTTCTTTTTCATGCAATTTAAAGTTCTCGTCATCTACTTCTGTTCTGCATGCAATGTAATGTTCATTTAATTTTGTTTTTCATGCTCTTCTGTTCTACATGCAGTGTAATGTTATTTCATTTTTTAAATGCAATTGTAAGTGTGCGTGTGCTTGTGGGTGTATGTGTGTGGCTATTATGGATTGTTTTTCTTGGTCAATGTTATTCTCTCTGCAGCAGGAGGTTTTCCACCGTACGCATCGGTTCCACTCCAGCTTCTTCTGTTGGCTTTCCTGAAATTTCCTCCTTGATTCTGTCTGGGTAAAGAACACTTCTCGGCATCTCCCTCTCGAGTTTCTGCATGCTCATATGATTACCACGAATTAATTCTCTCATACTTCTAAATTTCCATACTGCCATTCCCCCGATGGCGATAATTATTAATGTACCCATCATTGCTGACCAATTTATCGCAATCAGTTCATCATCCTCCCAAGTCCCATATCTTCCTTTCCCAACGCACATAATTTGTCCTTCAACTAATCCATATTAATCTTTTCTAGTGGCTTCATTAGCCCTGGAATTTTATTCAAGGTAACACTGGTGAATCCACTCACTATTGGCTCCCACAACCCTGTACAATTGACTAAGTTTCTGTCAATCAATCCTATAATCGAATCTTTCTCTTCATATTTTTCTTCTACCTGGTAATATGGCGGTAAAGAAATAGATATCCCAAATGCTGAACATCTCAGGGGCAATTTTAACAGGAATAATGGAGGTTTCACTTTTAGTGTGCTCGTGGAATCTCCCCCACATACCCTAGACATGCTGATTGGTTTCTGTGTGGCCACTGCCCACACCCCGTCTGAAACAATGATAGCTTGTGGCAATGCCGTACTTGCTAGTACCTGTACTTGACAAGTTCTCTTAATTCTCTCTTTCTTCCCTTCAAACAATTCTAGCACGCACATTTTGTGATTACCTGCTACATAGATGGGGCTCAATGAGTTCCCAAAGTATCATTTCTATTTGTACAAGTTCCCAATGTATCATTTCTACACTGTCTAGCTTCATATGCTGTTAGTAATATGAACTTTGTTCTACCCGAATTTAAAGCTATGTATTCCGTTTCCACCTTGTATCTTTCCACCATTCCCAAACCTTGATCTCCTCTGGGTTAAGGAATAGGTAAATTTATAACCTGGTATATCTCGAATATACTCTCTCTATCCAACAATGGAATAGATATCCAAACAAATAGTTTTCCACTTTCCAACAAGGTCACACATCCCAGCGTACTATAATATTTCCACAATTCCTTGGTGGGATCTACTGGCAACCTTAAATGATGAGGTAATTCTAATTGTATTCCGTATTAGTGCCTTTCCTACCTCCTCTCCTCTCGAAACTTTTATTGTCTTGTGGGCCTCGTTCACCATCATAATGAGCACTAATTCAGCTGCCTATACCACTGCCTCACACAGAGCTACCTCATTCTCTTGATGGCCCTTCTCCTCAACAGGGACCAATTGCAGGGTTCCTTTCTTCATTTTTTTCCTCTGTCACCAGTCTACCGTTACATGACACTGCTGTTCTAGTGGGTAGCATTATATCTTCCTCCATCACTAGTCTTCTGGGGAATCTCCCAATAGCGTTTACTACCAACACAGTGGGGCTATACTCTATACGAACCTTCTGTCTCTGAAGCCAATCTTCTCCCAAGATTGCTTCTGTATACAAATCGGGTGTTATATAAGAATTCTGGATACTTCTTAATTTTCCTGTTCTTACAGGAAGCTTTGTCATCTCTTTTATCTCCAGGGGGGCACCATCTGCCTGTGTTATCTTTATACCTGCTTTTCGTATCCATTCCTTCTGTTTTAACCGCCTACACCATCTGCAACCGGTTCGACACCAGATCACTTCCAACGTCTGGTTACCGAAATAACTGCTTCGATCTCAAATCTAACCTACCCACGTTGTGATATCGATCTTAGGTAGACGAGATCAATCAGGCATTGGGCCGTAGGGTAAAATGAGTCTAAACTGGAGGTGATATTGCATAAGCGTAAAGAAAAGAAGCAAATAAAAATCCAAGAGGTTCAAGTATGTTAAAAGTATCAAATTAACTTTTATCCGTCTTTTATATACACGAGTGTGTTTAAATATAAATTCGAAAGGAACACATCAAAAGAAATTCAGTGAAGTCATATGCCGTAGAGAAGCTCGGTGGAAGTGTCATTGGCATGAGGAGCATTACACATTCAGCTCGCTTCAGGTGAGTTTCAATTACTTTCCAGTAATTTCCTTCTTCAAACTCATGGCTCGTCCGTTGGCTTTCAGGAATAGACTGAATGGCGGTTAGGAACAGACTAACAGACACCTGGAAAGACAGGGGACGCTGGAAAAGACCAGATGATCTCACCGGGTCAGCAACCCAGAATTTATTAAACTATTGCTAAAAAGGAATATAAAAGGAAATGCCCTCAGGATTCACCGAAAGGGAGGGAGGATGATGAATCCAAACGGAATAATCGGCAACGAACCCGGAATGAAAAACAAACCACAAATTTAGAAAAGTGCACGGACTTCCCATGTGTTTGTGGTCGGAAATTCAGGTCCCAAAAGGGAGCGAAAATTCACCTTACAAAAATGGGTTGTGCTTCTCTGAAAACGGTTCAAGAGCAGCGCTCTGTCAACACGGAAAACGTCGGAAAACCAATGCCAGGATGCATACCACAGTGCTGAGGATATCCAAGCTGTTGAATCAAAGGATGGGACGCCACCCAAACTGCCAAGAATCAAATTTCCACCAGCATCGAACTCGGAAGCGTGGTGTATGCTAGACATCATAAGCAAAACATTACGTAAAGAGCTGGGAAGAAAGAAATATCACGAACGTTTGAACGAAAGTAGTAAAATAATCTACAGGGTTTGTAAGGAAATCTACGGCGTGAAAGAGGAAAATGATAAGCCACTATCCAAAAAGAACAAGCGTCAACGTTAATGCAAGATTTGAGAAACAAAAAAAGAAATCTAAAACGACAAATCCGTTTCGCAAATTTTGACGAGAAAGAAGGCTTGCTTAAAATTTGGCAGGACCTTAAAGAGATGCACAACGCTCTTAAAAGAGCTAAAAATTTAAGAAAGAGACGAGTGAAACGAAGGAAAGACCAAGAGCGTTTCTTCCAGGAACCTTACAAATATACGAGGAATATATTTGATCAACCAAGATCAGGAAAATAGAGAAAATGTTCTAGAGGAACATTTAAGAGATGTACTCTGATCCTAAACGACATATTCCTCTAGATCATAATAGCAACTTATTTTGGCCAGCCGTTTCTAAAGTGAAGTTTGACGAAAACCACCCACACGAAGAAATAAAACGCATAGTCGACAAAAGTAGGAATAAATCTGCACCTGGCCCTAACGGAATACCTTTCCTTCTATACAAAAAATGTCCTACTCTTCTTAAATAGTTACATACTAACGTAAAGTTAGCTTCCAACAGGATGATACCCAAAAGAAAAGAATTCCAAGGACATCAATCAATTTCGGCCAATTTCGCTTTTGAATGTAGAAGGAAAGATATTTTTCGCAGTTTTGGCATCGAGATTGACCAAATACCTTCTTGATAATGAGTATATTGATACGTCAGTACAGAAGGGTGGTGTTCCAGGAATAGCTGGTTGCTTAGAGCATGGAAACATGATCTGGGAAGCCATTCAAAAAGCAAAAATTAAAAAAAAAGATTTGGATGTCATTTGGTTGGATTTAGCTAATGCCTGATCACCAAACGATACAATTATCATTACAAATGTACCATATTCCTGAGGAAATATCTATTATGCTAGGAACTTATTTTGATGGTTTCCTCATACTACAAAAGACTAATTGGAATAGACTTGAAGTTGAATTGCGATGGGATGTACAGTGTCACCAATACTTTTCGTTCTAGCAATGCAGCTGATTCTCAAAGCGACAAACAACAAGGCTGATGTTGTTGAGCTTGGTGGAGGTTGTCAAATGCCCCCAGTGAAGGCGTTCATGGTTGACACTACAATCCTCTCATCCAAAGTAAGTTCAACTCACAAGATATTAAGCTTGATGGACGACCTGATAAATTGGTGTAGAGTGAAATTTAAACCAAAAAAGTCCAGAAGCCTTTCTCTTACAAAAGGAAAGTTGAATAAAAACATAAATTTTGTAGTAGGTAGCCAAAGAATCCCTACTGTATCAGAAAAATCAGTGAAAAGTTTAGGTCGGTGGTACGATCAATCCTTAAAAGATACCAACCATATAGAAGAAACATCCAGATCATTACAAGATCTCCATAAGATAGATCTTTGTCCTCTAAAAGGAAAATACAAGGTATGGTGCTTAGAGCATGTGCTCATTCCAATGCTACTATGGCCCATACTTGTATACGAATTTGGAATGAGTACAATTGAGTCAGTGGAAAGAAAAATAAACAAATATATCCGAAAATGGTTGGGTTTGCCTCCAGGTTTGTCTGATATCGCATTGTACTGCAGACAAGCAAAACTAAAGTTGCCATTTAAATCGATTGTGGAGGAGTATAAATCCGGAAAAATTAGACTTCAAATGATGTTGGATGGCTCCAAGGATAAAGCAATAAAAGCCTTAAAGCCTACATTAAAAACAGGGAGAAAAGTGGAAGGTCAGAGAGACGATAACAAGTGCTAAAGACAATCTACCTTTCAATGAAGTCATCGGATGCACTCAAGCGGGGAAACAAGGGTTAGGACTAAATGAAAGGCAATGGTGGTCGAAAACTTCTGGTAAAGATCGCCGTGACATGGTCATCCAAAATGTAATGAACGATAAAAAAATAACTAATAAAAAAGACTCGTAAAAGGAGTGCAACAATCCCAACAAGGCCAATGGACAAACTGAGAGGAGGCTCTGCAGAAATCTATTACTTGGAAGGACATTTGGCAGATGGCTGCACTCAGATTGAGTTATTTAATACGTTCCACAATCTTGTTAAATGGAAGAAAGAGAGTGATCCTACTTGTCCCCTGTGTAAGGAAAACCCACAAACATTAGAACATGTTCTTAGTTCCTGTAAAACTGCCCTTGTCAATGGAAGATATACATGGAGGCACAATAGTGTTTTGGGTGAGCTGGTCAAAATTATAATGAAATATATGAAGTCTGAGTCATCTAATTCAACCCAGAAACTTGTTGCAGAAGGAAAAAGATATGTCGGTTCTAAGCAAACAAGCAAATGTCAAGCTATACCCGGAAAAAATCTCCTTAGTTCTGGTGGAATCTGGGAGGTATCTGCAGACCTTCCTGGTTGGCGTAATGATTACCCCAAAATAATATCAAGTAAAGGTCTGCGACCAGATATTGTTGTCAAGGGTGAACTATAAAATCATCCTGGTTAAATTAACAGTGCCATATGAATGCCGGATGGAACAAAGCCACGATTATAAAACTAATAAATATGAAAATCTAAAATCAAGGAGGGGTATAATGCAATTGTTAGAGCAGTGGAAATTGGAGCAAGGCGTTTCGTTTCAGGCAATCTGTACCAATTTCTGGGCCAAATTGGAATCAAAGGGCGTAATAGGGCCAAAAGTATAAAACGCCTAATAAAAGTAACTGAGAATAGTTCTATCGGGATATGGAAAAAAAGAAATACTCCGTGGAGTGTTTCAGCGAACATGACGGCATGACATGACTGATCGTGAATGCGTAATGAGGTTCACGTTACATTTTCAGAAAGCGAGGTTTGCCGTTTTTCGGAATTTTCGTAAATTTAATTTCGCCGTTAGACATTGGAACTAATTTATCTACAACACACTTGTATATCGTTATAATGGGGCCTCACATCAGTGCAACTGAAACTGTTGAGAGGAAGGCCTCGAAACGGTTCACATTCTCTCCTGATGACCCCAGTTTAAATATAAATTCGAGAGGAACGCATCAAAAGAAATTCAGTGAAGTCATATGCCGTAGAGAAGCTCGGTGGAAGTGTCATTGGCATGAGGAGCATTACACATTCAGCTCGCTTCAGGTGAGTTTCAATTACTTTCCAGTAAGTTCCTTTTTCTCCCAACTCGATTTCTACGGTGTGTTACACTTTTTCGCTTCTTAGGAAAGTTCTGGGCTTCTAAATCAACTGGTTTAGTTTTTAAGTGCTGGCTTAGCTTCGTTCGTTAGTATAACTTGCTATTGGTAGGATAGGCAACGTCGAATGTCGTAGAATCTCTCGGTTAGCTTCTGCGAGGCAACACTCTGGTTTCTGCAACTCCAAAGGCTCTAACTTCAACTTTCGACTGGAAGTCAACTGTCGAACGGCCCAAAGACGTTCATTTATATGGATACCGACCAAAAACCGGTGCGGGGTTAGACGCAGTCTGGGGTTTTCGGTGAATCCCGATTTCTGACAAGAAACCTCTTTGTTGTCAAGCCAGGAAAATTGATTACTTCCCATTTTGGAAGATTAATTACTTTCCATTTTAGAGGGATCCACTTCTTAAGCAGCACTTTTTACAAACTCCATCAATCAATTGTCAAAGTCTGCCATCTGGTCCCTTCATGAAGTTAGCGTTTACCTTCTTGAGATAATAAATTTCATCATCTCCAAATCGCAAATTCTTCCAAGATATTTTTCTCATGCTAAAATTTTATAATCAATATATGGCTACTTAACGTGTCGATACTGAAGTCGACATCTTGGAAAAGTAAATAATACTAATTCTCTCTACCCCGTATCAGAATATTTTCTCATGCCGAAATTTTCACAATGATCATATGGCCTGCCGCCTGATATCTCAACACTTTTTCTGATTCTCGTATTTTCTCGGCAAGCACTTTTACAAACATCACGAATCAATTGTCAAAAGCTTGAATATGGCCTTTGTGCAAGTCCACTGTCTCCGCCAATTTACGGGTCTTTGAGAAAGTAATTCGATTTTATTCTTAAGTAAAAAAAATAAAAATGTCGGGGTATCTCCTTTCCGTTCTCAGTATTTTCTTGTTTAAATTTGTATGGCTAATTAGTTAACCAATTACCATAGCTAAATATTGTCACAGATTACTCGAAGTCCGCTAAACAAAGTCTTTTGGCGACCCAGAGGGCCCCACGAATCATTAGACAGGTCATCGTTATTGAGGCATTTCAACTCAGGCGCCCGAAGCCATATTGAGCGAGCCTTCTGCTTCGTAAGACCGAGCTTATCACGAACGAGCCCCCTGACTAATACTTGATATAATGCTCTACGAGACAACACCTGGACGTTGGAGAGGCCATCCGACGCCCATAAAAGGCGTTTCAGAGCACGACGACATTTGTGGTAGAGAGAGCATTCGGCTCGGGGTAAATGGTGGGCCTCCTCCTCGATCGAGTGCGCACTTCTCAGAGATGGGAAGTTCTTACGGGCGTCTTCCTTCCAGAAGGCGCCCTCCTCATCCGATTCGTGACACATTCGGTATAGGAAGGCGATGCGAAGCATATTTTGACGAATCTCAATGCTAGGCATACCCAGACCGCCTTCAGATGAATGAAGGCGACATATCTCCCGAGATACCATAGCGGCCTTGTTTCACCACAAGAAAAAGAACAAGAGCCTTACTGATAACATTAGTGTGGCATACGGAAGTGGAAGTACAGAGAGTCGGTAAAGGAGAATCGAGTAGATATGTGAAACACATACTTCCCCCTTCCCTTCAATGAAAGATTCCTCGAGACCACAGATTAACTGTGATCTCGGCGTTCCCTTCTACATCCGACCAATTCATATCCAGCTGGATAGAGATCAGGACCGGCCCACCCATCCAAAGGAAAGGTCCGGAAAGAGAAACTCCCTTGCACGCACCCAAGAGACTTATCGCGGTTGATCTTGGTCCCTGTCACCATCTCATAACCACTGATTTCTTTGCTGACTTCGTCAATCTCGGCTCTGCTCGACACAAGAACCGAAACGTCATCAGCATAGGAAGAATACCTGGCCGAGGTGGTAGCACCAGGCAGGGAAATTCCACGCAGGAACGGATTCGCCTTTAACTTGCGAAGGAAAGGTTCCAACGCAAAAACGTAAAGCAAAGGCGAAAGCGGACAACCTTGACGAATGGAGCGAGACAATACGAAAGGCTCCGATCGTACCCCATTCACTTCCACCAGCGCACCGGGAGTCGCATACTGAAGACGGATCCAGGAGTGAAAGTCCGGTCTGAAACCGACCGCCGAAAGAACAGCCTCCAGGAATTGATGGTCAACCCTATCGAAGGCTAATCTAAATTGATCAGCGCGGCTTCAATGTCGACTTGTTCTAAGATCAAGCGTACCATATGAGGTTTGCCCTTCACAGCACAAGTCTGTTCGGAGCCAATCAGATGAGACAGGACAAGCTGCAAACGGTTGGCTAAGATCGTCGGTATTCCAATCCCCCGCTAAAACTAGACAGAATGTCCTCATAGTCATGAGTAGAAAACCGGGTCTCCTGTACGCAACAAACATTCACCCCGCGAGACTCTGACCTCAGGCCACGGACATTTATACTTCCTAACCAGAGAGCCATAATGAAAACCGATTAGGTTTGCTCTCCTGCATTGAACATGGCTGTGGATAGGATACCGACGGCCTCTCCCATGGAGCCAGTACCCATTTCATTTTTGATGTTGCCATCAGGAAACAGGCCGCCAATGTCCAGGGGAAAGTTAGCTTAAGAGCATAGCTTAGCATAGGGGGGCTGTTTAGAGGATGGAGACGACAGAGCTAATGTAGTTTGTCTTATTATTCTTTACGTGTGAAGCCGATTATCCTTTAAAGATTGTTTGAGTTTCCCTTTGACCTTACCAACGACCTGCCATTCCTCCTCTTCCTTCTTTGCAACCTCACTAGCGGCGGGCAGAGACTTTTCAGGGAATGGAGACTGAGAGAGAGACCCAACAGGGGGTCTAAGCACACCGGTCCTGGTCGCTGGCATGCTCATTACAGGCGAGACGGATGTAACTCGGTCGCAGGGGGATTTGGGTCGACAGGGGCCAGAATCTCAGAGGCCCTCTTCTCTGTTCAGGAAGAGGACAGGTGACCAGTTTGTCCACACTTCCAGTATGTCGATCTACGCCCGGTGACTATAATTGGAATCTTCTGGCCCACTACATCCAGACAGTTGGGGATGGAGATGAAGGCAAAAAATATCAAAAGATGCAATATATCCTTTCGTTTACTAAAATTACATTTGAAAATTAACAAAATATGCAATATTTTCATTTTTTTCTAATATTTCATTTAAAAATATGAAAATATGCTATATTTCGATCTATTTTTTCTTTTCATTTCAAAATATCAAAATATGTTATCTTTTATTAGCTTTCAAAGTTTTCATTTGAATAATATCAAAATAAGATCTGTCTTCTAAGATTTCATTTGAAAAATAACAAAATATTCAATATTTCTTGTTTTCTAAAACATCATTTGAAAATTATCAAAATATACAATATTTCCATTTGTTTCTTAAATTTAATTGAAAAAAATCTAAATATGCAATATTCCATTTGTTCACTAACATTTCTTTTGAAAAAGATCAAAATATCCAATGTTTCAATTTGTTTCCTAATGTTTCATTTGAAGTTTATCAAAAAATATAATTTTCCATTTCTTTTGTAATATTTCACTTGAAAAATATTAAAATATGCAATAAATACTTTGTTTTCTAACATTTAATTTGAAAAATATCAAAATATGCTATATTTCTATCTGTTTCCTATGGTTTCACTGCAAAATATCAAAGTATAACTTGCATTCATTTAAAACTTCTTATTTTGAAAAGATAAAAATAAGCAACATATGCATTTGTTATCAAAAGTTTCATTTGAAAAATATCAAAATATGCAAAATTAACATTTCTTTTCTAACATTATATTTGAAAATATAAAATATTTCAATGTTTTAAAAAATTTCGTGTTTCCTAAATTTCTTTTTTCAAAAAATAGCAAAATATGTTATAGTTCCATTTCTTTTCTAACATTTCATTAGAAAAATATCAAAATATGCAATTTTCAATTTTTTTCTAACTTTTCATTGGAACAATATCAATATATACAATATTTTCAGGACGTTTCTAACATTTCATTCAAACAATAAAAATATATGAAATATTTCCATTTACTTTTGATTACTTTTGATTGTCAAATATCAAAATAGGATATATTTCATTCGTTTTTTAATTATTCTTTTCAAAAATATCAAAATATGCAATATTTCCATTTGTCTTCGAACATTTCATTTGAAAATAACAAAATATACAATGTTTCCAAATGTTTTCTAATATTTCATATGGAAAATTTCAAAACATGCCATATTTCCATTTATTTTCTAACATTATTTGAACAACATCAAAATAGTATACATTCCCATCTGCTTTCTACTTTTTCATTCTAATATATCAGAATATGATATGTTGCATTTGTTTTCTACTTTTCCTTTTCAGAAATATCAATATATGCTATTTTTACATTTGTTTTTTAATATTTCATTTGAAAAAATTAGAAGTATTTAATATTTTAAATTGTTTTCTCACATTTCATTTGAAAAATATCAAAATATATAAAATTTCCAATTGCTTCCTAACATTTCATTTGAAAACTGTCAAAATATACAATATTTGAATTTTTTTCTATAATATTCAAAAAATATCAAGATGCAATATATCTTTTGTTTACAAAAAAAATCATTTGAAAAATATCAAAATATACAATATTTACAATTTGATTTCTAATATTTTATTAGAAAAATATCAAAATTTTGAATATTTCCATTTCTTTCCTATATTTCTATGATTTTTTTCTTTTTCATTGCAAAATGTCAAAATATGTTATCTTTCATTTGAGTTTTTCTTTTGAATAATATCAAAATATGCTATATTCCCATATTTTTCAAATGAAATGTTAGGAAAAATATTCAAATATCAATATTTCAATCAAAATATTCAATACTTCCATTTGTTTTCTAAAACTTCATTGGAAAAACATAAAATATACAATATTTACAATTTGTTTTCTAAAATTTCATTTGAAAAGTATCATAATTTGGAATATTTTCATTTCTTTCCTAACATTTTTTTTTGATAAACATGAAAATATCCAATATTTCAATTTGTTTCTAATATTTCATTTGAAAATTATAAAAATATACAATATTTCCATTTGTTTTTTAATAACATCAAAATATAGAATATTTTCATTTGTTTTCCAACAATTCATTTAAAAAATATCAAATTATGCCATATTTTCATTTGTTTTCTAATATTTCATCTGAAAAAATATCAAAAATTTCTATATTTCCATCAGTTTTTTACCTTTACATTGCAAAATTATCAAACAATGATATCTTTCAATCGTTTTCAACTTTTTCTTTTGAAAAATAACAAAATATGCAATATTACCATATCTTCTCTAACATATTACTTGAAAAATATCAAAATATTCAAAATTTTGATAAGTTTTATGTGAAAAATATCAAATATGATACATGGGTTTCTAAAATTTCATTTGAAAATATGAAATATGCAAATTTCCATGTTTTCACAGTTCTAAGATTTCATTTGAAAAATAACAAAATATGCTATATGTGCATATGTTTTCTACATTTTCATTGCAAAATATCAAGATATGCAATTTGTTTTCTAAAATTTCATATGAACCATTTCAAAATATGCAATATTTCTATTTGTTCATTTAAAAAAATAACACAATATTTCCATCCATTTTCCATTGTTTTTAAAGATTTCTTTTGAAAAATATCAAAATATGCTATATTTCAATGTTTTCTAACATTTCATTCAAAAATATGAAAAAAGATAATTTTTTCTAACATTTATTTGAAAAATATTAAAATATGCAATATTTCCCTTTCTCTTCTAACATTTCGCATAAAAAATATCAAAATAATAAATATTTCTATTGTTTTTAAAGATTTCTTTTGAAAAATATCAAAATATGCTATATTTCAATTTGTTTTCTAACATCTCATTCAAAAATATGAAGAAAGATAATATATGATAAATTTATTTTGCTTTCAACCTTTTCTTTTTAAAAATATCAAAACATGCTACATTCCATCTGTTTTCTAAAACTTCATTTGAAAAATATCAAAACATGCAATATTTCCATTTGTTTTCAAACATTTCTTTCGAATATTATCAAAATATACAATATTTCCATATGTTTTCCAACATTTCATTTCAGGAACAGCAATATATGCAATATATCAATTTGTTTCAAACATTACATTTTGATAAATATCAAAATATCCAATTGTTCCATATGTTTTCTAATATTTCTTTTGAGCAATATCAAAATATGCAATGTTTCCATCAGTTTTAAATGTTTCTGTTGAAAAATATCAAAATATGCAATATTTCCATTTATTAGATAACATTTCAACTGATAAATATCAAAATATACAATATATGATGCAACACTTTCCATCTCTTTTCAAACATTTCCTTTGAAAAATATAAAAATATATAATATTCCCATTTGTTTTGTAATATTTCTTTTTGAAAAATATCCAAATATGCTATATTTCCATTTCTTTTCTAACATTTCATTTGAAAAATATCAAAATATGCAATATTTTAATTTTAAAAAGATGCAATATTTCCATTTTTTTCTAACATATCATTTGAAAAATAAGAAAATATGCAATATTTCTATTTGTTTTCTAACATTCATATTAAAAATATAAAAACACTCAATATTTCTGTTTGTTTTCTAACATTTTATTTGAGAAATATCAAATATTCATTATTTCCATTTGTTTTCTTACATTTCATTAGAACATTAAGAAAATATGCTATATTTCCATCTGCTTTTAACCATATTGTTTGAAAAATAAAAAAATATACAATATTTCCATTTGTTTCATTTTGAAAAATATCAAAATGAGTTATATTTCCTTTTATTTTTATATATATATGAAAAATATCAAAATACCCAATATTTCCATTTTTTTTTTTCTAAAATATCATTTATGTAAATTTCAATTTGATATTTAAAAAATATAAAATTTTTGTTTTCTATCATTTCATTAGTAAAATATCAAAATATGCAATATTTCCATTTGTTTTGAAACAATTCATTTGAAAAATATCAAAATATGCTATATTTCCATTTGTTGCTAATATTTCATTAGAACATTATCAAAATATGCTATACTTCCATCTGTTTTCAATCATTTCATTTGAAAATTTCCAAATATGTTTTCCAAACAATTTCATTTGAAAAAGATATCAAAATTTTTATATTTCATTTGTTGCTAAAAATATTTTTCCATACTAGTTGAACATTAATTAAAATATTTTTTTTCTAAAGTTCTATCTCATCCTCGTTTTGTTAAATCATTTGCATTTGAAAAATAATGCAATAAAATATACAAACAAAATTTCCATTTGTCTTTTAATATTTCTTTTGTATATTCCTCGTAAGACCCGTTCAAAATGTGTTGATATTTGCAGTTTTGGTTTTTATCTTTCATTTGAAAAATATCAAAATATTTATAATCGGTACTCCACTATACTGTTGAAGGGAACCTATCAAAACACATACATTAACTTTTTTTTCATCTGAAAATATCAAAATATCATCCTTTGTTTTGCCATTATTTTGAAAAATATCAAAATATGCTACATTTCCATTTGTTTTTCTAACATTATTTTGAAAAATAAAAATATGCTACATTTCCATTTGTCAACATTATTTTGAAAAATATCAAAATATGCTACATTTCCATTTGTTTTCTAACATTATTTTGAAAAATATCAAAATATGTACATTTCCATTTGTTTTCTAACATTATTTTGAAAAATATCAAAATATGCTACATTTCCATTTATAACATTATTTTGAAAAATATCAAAATTGCTATATTTCCATTTGTTTTCTAACATTATTTTGAGAAATATCAAAATATGACATTTCCATTTGTTTTCTAACATTATTTTGAAAAATATCAAAATATGAGTACATTTCTGGTTTTTCTAACATTATTTTGAAAAATATCAAAATATGCTACATTTCCATTTGTTTTCCATTATTTTGTATCAAAATATGCTATATTTCCATTGGTTTCTAACATTATTTTTTGAAAAATATCAAAATATGCTAAATTTCCATTTGTTTTCTAACAAATTTTGAAAATATCATATACATTTCCATTTCATCATTATTTTTGAAAAATATCAAAATATGCTACATTTCCATTTGTTTTCTAACATTATTTTGAAAAATATCAAAATATGCTACATTTCCATTTGTTTTCTAACATTATTTTGAAAAATATCAAAATATGCTACATTTCCATTTGTTTTCTAACATTATTTTGAAAAATATCAAAATATGCTACATTTCCATTTGTTTTCTAACATTATTTTGAAAAATATCAAAATATGCTACATTTCCATTTGTTTTCTAACATTATTTTGAAAAATATCAAAATATGCTATATTTCCATTTGTTTTCTAACATTATTTTGAAAAATATCAAAATATGCTACATTTCCATTTGTTTTCTAAATTTTCATTTGAGAAATATTCAATATTGCACTGTGTTTTCAGACATTTCATTTGAAAAATCTTAAAATATTCAATATTACCATCTTTTTCTAACGTTTCATTTGAAAAATATCAAAATATGTAATATGTCCATGTTTTCCCACATTTCCTTTGCAGAATATGAAAATATAATATATTTCCATTTGTTTTCTATCTTTTTCTTGTAAAATATCAAAATATGTAACTTTCAATTGTTTTCTGCTTTGTCTTTTGAAAAATATCAAAATGTGCAATATTTTTTTTTGTTTTCTATTTCCTTTAAAACTTTTAAAATATACAATATTTTCATTTGTTTTGTAACATAAAAATATCAAAATATGCATCATTTTTGTTTTCTGGCCTTTTATTTGAAAAATATCAAAATATGTTATATTTTGAATGTTTTCTACCTTTTCATTGTAAGATATCAAAATATGTTATCTTTCATGCATTTTCTACTTTTTCTTTTAAAAAGAAATCTTTTTTAAAAAATATGTTATATTAACCAAAAAATATGTGATATTTCCATTTGTTTTCTAAAATTTTCCTTTGAAAATATAAAAATATGCTATACTTCCATACTTTTCATTGAAAATATCAAAATATGTTATCTTTCTTTTGTTTTCTACTTTTCTTTTTCAAACATATATATTTCTCAATATATATATTTCTCAAACATTGCATTTGAATATTGAAAATATTGAAAAATATCAAAATATGTTATATTTCCATTTCTTTTGACATTTAATTTGAAAAACATTAAAATGTGCAATATGTTTAGTAACATTTCATTTGAAAAATATCAAAGTATGCATTATTTTTAACAGTTTTCTAACATTTCTTTTGAAAAATATGAAAATGTACAATATTTCTATTTGTTTTCTATCATTTCATTTGTAAATATCAAAATATTGAATATTTCCAATTGTTTTGTAACATTTCATTTTCAAAAATATCAAAATATGCCATATTTTACTGTTTACTAGCTTTTCATTGTAAAATATCAAAATATGGTATAATATGGTTTCAAATGATTTTCATTTGGAAAACATCAAAATTTGCAATATTTCCATTTGTTTTCTAACATTACATTTGAAGAATATCAAAATATGAAATATTTCTATACATTTTCTACTATTAATTTTGAAAAATATGAAAATATGCAATATTTCCTTTTGATGTCTAACATTTCTGTTGAAAAACATCAAAATTTGCAATATTTCCATTTGTTTTCTAATATTTCAATGATAACATGATTCTCTTTTGAGAAATATCAAACTGTATTATTTTCCATCCATTTTCTATCTTTTTGTTTTACAATATCATATTTTGATATTGTAAAATGAAAAGATAGACATCTTCTATGTGTTTTCTACCATTTCTTTTGAAAGATATCAAAATATGCTCTATGTCCATTTGTTTTATAACATTTCTTTTGAAAAATATTAAAATATAGTATATTTTCATCTGTTTTCTAAAATTTCATAGCAAATATATAAAAATATACAATATTGCCATTTGTTTCTAAAATATCAGTTGAATAATATCAAAGTATGCTATATTTCTATCTACCATTTACTGCCTTTATTGTAAAATATGAAACTATATGTATCATTTATTTCTAGTTTTTCATTTGTTTTCTAACATTTCATTTGAAAAATCTCAAAATATATAATATTCACATTAGTTTTTGTAAAATTACTAATTTGTAAAATGTTAAAATATGCAATGTTTCAATTTTTTCTATCATATCATTCAAAAATTATTAATATGCAACATTTCCATTTTTTTCTATCAATTCATTTGAAAAATATAAAAATATACAATATTGCCATTTGTTTTCTAATATTTTATTTGAAAAATATCAAAATATGCAATATTTTGATGTTTTCTAAAATTTCATTTGAAAAATATCAAAATTAGTAATATTTACATTTGTTTTCTAATATTCCATTTAAAAAATATGCTATATTTCCCTCTGTTTTCTACCTTTCCATTGCAATATATCAAAATATGATATCTTACAAATTTTTTTCAAATATTATCAAAATATGCAATATTTCTAACTGTTTTCTAAAATTCTATTAGAAAAATATCAAAATAGGCAATATTCCAAATTTTTTTGTAACATTTCATTTGGAAAATATGAAAATATGCAATATTTGCAATTGTTTTGTAACATTTGAAAATATGTAATATTTCCATTTGGTTTTTAACATTTCATTTGAAAAATATCAAAATATGTAATATTTTCATTTGTTTTCTCATATTTCATTTGAAAATATCAAAATAATAATATTTCCATTTTTTTTCCAACATTTTCTTGGAAAATATCAAAATATTTAATATTTCCATTAGTTTTTTGACATTTCATGATACAAATATCAAAATATGTGATATTTCCAATTGTTTTCTAACATTTCTTTTGAAATATATATATAATTTGATATGCAATGCAATATTACAATTTGTTTTCTCACATATAATTTGAAAAATCTCAAAATTAGCAACATGCCCAGTTGTTTTCTAACATTTCATTTAAAAATGGCAAAATATGCTATTTTTCTTTGTGTTTTATAAGGTTTCATTGCAAAGTATCAAAATACAATATTTTTCATTTGCTATCAAATTTTACTTTTGAAAAATATCAAATTTCCATTTGTTTTCCTAACATTCCATTTCAAACATATCAAATTATGCAATATTTTCATTTGTTTTCTAACATTGCTTTTGAAAAATATCAAAATATGCAATATTCCAGTTGTTTTGTAACATTTCATTGGACCAATATCAAAATACGCAATATTTCTATTTGTGTGTTAATCATTTCATTTAAAAAAATGCAAAATACGTAATATTTCATTTGAAAAATATCAAAATATGCCAATATATGTCAATCTGTTTTCTAACTTTTCATTGCATAATATCTAAATAAAATAGAAAACTTTAGCTAGTGGATTTATTCATTAGCCAGGCAGATAGTAGTCAGATGAGAATAGAGGGTATGGCATGGCTACCATTAAAATTGGTGAAGGCTAAATGTGTATGTGGAACCTGATTTGTGTGGAGAATTAATTTAGTGAGTGACTGGCTTAGGCTGAATAAGGCCCAAATCTGCTTTGATATGGCTACATCGGTTTTGGGAGGAGTAGAGTTTCCATTAGGTTATGAAGTGGAAAAGAAGTGCCCTGTAGTAGAGGTGAAACTTCCCCCTAGAATGGCCGTTTCATGTGATGGAAGGATAGATAGAGTGGAGAAACTAACGGAAGGGTTATATTAGATAAAACCTACAGAGATGTATGATAATTGTGAAGAAGAGGTGACCTTGTGTAGTTCTGTGGTGGAAGGGATGAAATGGTGCCACCTATTGTTGGCTAATACAGCCAATAAAACTATTACAATAAAACAGGGAGAAGAGTTAGTTTAAACTGTCCGGTAAAAAATTATGAAGAGTAAGCAAAAACTATGGAAGAAGGGTAGAGACTAGAAGCTCCGAAATAAAGGAAGAAAACTGAAAAAGCATCTAAAGACATAGAATTACCTATAAATCCACGACTGAGAGGGGGAGTGAGAACTAAGGCCCCCGAATAGAGGAATATATGAGATTGATAAGATACATGCAGAAGAAGCCTGAGAGGCGGGCCCGACTGTGATTATCAGTGTTAATGGGTGTAAAGAAGGGCCCCCATGCATGCGTGGCGCCACTGGCCGTAGAATGGATTACTTTTTCGGGTAATTTTGCAAATCAATAACCAGAAGAAAATGGAAGAAAGGAATGTAGAAGTAAAAGTAAACCCTCATCTTTATCTCAATGCGAATATGAACAAGGGAGGACCACTGATGGCGCTGATGCTGATTTTGACAGTAAGTGCCTGGGAACGAAGCGAAAATACTGTATTTAAAAAAATCAGTGAGGTGGCCATGACTAGATACAAATGGTTGATAACCCTAGTGATAGACTTACAGCCGTAGGAAGACTTATTGGCTCGTTTAGAAATTGAAATAGCAAAGCTCAATATGGCTAGAACACAGGTAGCTTGGGATTACATACAGAAGGAAGAGTATCGCCGTATAACGTATCCTTTGGCACAAGAATCTAAGGTACTTGATAGACAATGGAAGGATATGAGTTCATACCTGAAGGAGCTAGAGTTATTTCAAACTAGAAGGAAGCATGCTATACTGCCTATTATAGAGAAGGCAATGAGTGTTTTATTCGGGACGGTGTCAGAAGACGATGTAAGAGTGATTAGTGGAAAATTAGAAAGTGTAGAAAAGTACCAACGAGTGATATCCAAAGTAGTTAGAGAGAGTATATCTATTCTTAATGTTACCAGGTTGGAACTGACCAATCATAAATTGGCTAATCTCCCAATTGCAGAGTTTTAGAAAAGAGGTGTTCGATGTAACAGAAACCTTAGCAGTGGAACTAAGGGGATTGGGAGGTGGTTTTACAATGAGATTTTCAGTTGCTGTTGTTAACAATTAAGTCCGACAAACTAGTTAATCATTAACATTCTTGCTAGAGCATGTGAGGGCTCAGTTGGATATGTTATCTATGGGACACCTGTCACCAAGTATAGTAACCCCAATCTGGTTAAGGTTAAGACTAGATTACCTCATCACATTACTTTATCTTGATAAAATTAACTTGGAAGAATTAAAATCTAAAATAGACATGGTGGAAGGAAATAGTCCGAGTTGAGAAGAGAATAAGTGGGCTATAATAGTTTGGTCAACCGTTGTAGAATTATTATTAGTCATATTACTGATAGTAGTAATCTGCTGGTGACTGAAGTTGTGCGAATGAAGTTGTCATGCAGACGAGGTGAACTGGTTGGTAAGTACCTGTGCAAAAGGGATTCCATTAAGTGAGCTTCGTAAAAGCATATCCAATGTGAATGCGATTGAATCTACCATGGAATTAGAAGGAGAGTTGACCACTGTTGGGGAGAACCTCGAATCGACTACAGAAATCACCAAGTCCCCTATTAAAGCTAGGATGGGTAGAAAGGATAAGTAGTAAATCAGTACAATGACTGATTAAATAATGCGGAGTATTGAGAACGCCAGAAAAATATTATTGTGATGATATAAAAATCTATATTTCCTTTTGTTTTTTGATGTTTCATCTGAAAATTTTACAATAAGGAACATTTCTATTTGTTTTCTAATATTTCTTCTGAAAAATATCAAAATATGAAATAATTCTATTTCTTTTGCAACATTTCATTTGAAAAATATCAAAAAAGGTAACATTTCCATTTGTTTTCTAACATTTCATTTGAAAAATATCAAAATAAGCTGTATTAGCATTTGTCCTCTAACATTTCATTTGAGAAATATCAATACATGCTATATATTCACCTGTTTTCTACATTTTTATTGCAAAATATCAAAAATGATATATTTCATTGGCTTTCAAAGTTTTCTTTTGAAGAATATCAAAATATGTTATATTCCCCTTTCTTTTCTTACACTTCATTTTAAAAATAACAAAATGTGCAATATTTCCATTTGTTTTCTAGCATTTCCTTTGAAAAACAACAACATTTGTAATATGTCCATATGTTTACTATTTCATTTGCAAATATCAAAATATACAATATTTCCATTTATTTTCTAACATATTTAAAAAATATAAAAATATGCTACATTTCCATCAGTTTTGTAACTTTTCATTGTAAAATATTAAAATATGATATCTTTCATTTGCTTTCAACTTTTTTCTGAATATTATCAAAATACAACATATTTCCTCCAGTTTTGTAAAACTTCATTTGAAAAATATCAAAATATGTAATATTTCGATTTGTTTTTCATCTGAAAAACAAGAATTTGCAACATTCCCATTTGTTAATAAATATTTCATTTGCAAAATATGAAAATATATATTTCCAATTTTTTTCTCACATTTCATTTGAAAAATATCAAAATATGCTATATTTCAATCTGTTTTCTAACTTTTCATTTTCAAAATGTCATAATATGATTTTTTTCAATTGTTTTTGACTTTTTATATTGAAAAATATTAAAATTATCAATACGTCCATTTGTTTTCTAACATGTCATGATAAATATCAAAATATGTAATATTTTCATTTGTTTTCTAATAAATCATTTGAAAAATATTGAAATATGTAATATTTACATTTGTTCGTTTGTTTTCTAACATTTCATTTGAAAATATGCAAAATATGCATCTGTTTTTAACATTTTCATGTAAAATATCTTAAATTTGTTTACTTTTTTATGAAAAATATCAAAATATGATATTTACCTTTTTTCTTGTTTAATTTAAAAAATATAAAAACATTCAATACTTACATTTGTTTTCTAGCATTTCATTTGAAAATGTCAATATATGTATTATTTCCATTTGTTTTCTAACATTTCATTTGAAAAATAAGAAAATTTGCAATATATCCATATGTATTCTAAAATTTCATTTGAAAAAGATCAAAATTTGCAATATTTATTTCCACTAGTTTTCTAAATTTTATTTTCGATAAACATCAAAAAATGCGAGTGAACCTAGTCAGAGAGACATCCCGAAATCAGCATATCAACTTGACGCGCAATTTTTTTCGTTACCACATGCGAATTCACGCAACTCAACATGACAGTCCCAGACAGTGACGGAGCTGCAAGTCCTGGTCAAACTTCCGTCTTCAACACGATAAACGTTCACGTTTGGTTCTCACAACTGAGCGCAATATTTCGGACAAAGAGAATCCAGTCACAGAACGCTTGTTTCGCTTATGTAGTCGAGAAACTACCTCCCAACATCGCATCGGTGGTTTCCGATTTATTTGATAATATCCCAACAGAGAACCCATTCGACGTTCTGAAAGAAGCCAATTGTATAAAGGACCGGAAAGTAAAGTTTGAACGACGAATTAACGACCTGTTTAACACACTGCAACTTGACCAGAACAAACCAACCCAACTTCTTCGTAAGATGAAAAACCTTCTGGGTAACAACACCATGTCAAAGACCTTGCTACGGAAACTCTGGCTAGACAAGCTGCCAACCCACACCGCACAGATTTTGGCAACGCTTCCTGAGGACTTGGACCTAATACGAGTGGCTGAAATAGCCGATAGAATCGTAGAGGCAAGGACCCTTAACAACATCCATATTTTCTCGGCTGACAGCAGACCCCCGTTACGATACGCTAAAGAAAATGTCCATGCAACTGGAGCGACTGAGTAGAGTGCGTTCGCGTCCAACATACAACGCATACAAGTCTCGACATCATAGCAGATCTAATTCGAGGACCAGGAGTAAACCAAATACTGGTATTTGCTGGTACCACCAGAAGTTTGGACAAGCAGCGAGATTTTGTGCAAAGCCTTGCCATTTCAACGATCAACCAACATCTACTACGAAAAAACAAGCGGGAAAAGGCGATCCCAACAGCGAATAAAGACGGCGTCTGCTGTTGGTGGAAATCGAGTTAACTGTCTTTTTTACGTCTTTTTTACTTAGGCGAGTTATTTTTGGTGGACACTGGAGCCCAGGTCAGTGTAATTCCATCCAGACTAACACCACAATGAGCGAGCCATCATATACCCTGCGTGCAGCAAACGGTACGAAGATCGAGACATATATTTCTCTCACACTCAATATCGGCTTAAGAAGATCGTTCCCGTCGCACAGGTGAAAATTCCTATCCTCCTGGCCGACTTCTTAGCCCACAGGCATGGTTTCCACATATATATCCACTAAAATCTGTGCCGTACTTCCTGAAAACAACCCGCTACAGCACGTATTAGATAAATTCCCGGCGCTTACAACACCTTTCACTTATATGGAGTCCGTCAAACACAACACTGTATATGGGATTCAGACATCCGGTCCTCTTGTTTTCTCATCCCCACGTAGGTTAAGCTCGGATAAATACAAACTAGCGAATGTTAAACCTCGGCATTGTACGAACGTCATCCAGCCCCTTCGTTTCCCCACTCCACATGATGCCTAAGACACAATCGGGGGCGTGGAGACCCGGCGAGATTTTCGACAAACTGTGCCTGATAAATACCCTGTGCCAAATCTAGCAGACTTTGCAGTAACACTTCAAGGTGCTCAAATATTTACGAAAATTGACCTAAGGAAGGCATTTTACCAAATTTCGGTAGCTCCGGAGGACGTTCATAAAACTGCAATAACTACACCCTTCGGTTTTTGCAGATGCCCTACGGACAACGGAACGCTGCACAATTTTTCCAGCGGCTAATCGATGAAGTCCTCTGTGGATTACCACATTCATTCGCCAACATCAACGAGCTTCTCATGGCTAGCAAAGACATGAACAAGCACATAGGTCATGTAACTCAAGTTTTCGAGCGACTTAACCACTTTGGTCTTAAAATTAACCCCGACAAATGTGTATTCACAGTACCCAGGCTAGTCTTTCTCGGGCACACGATAGACGGTACTGGCATTACACCCGTCGCCGACAAAGTAGAAGCAGTACAACATTTTCCTCTGTCGACAACACTTTGACAGCTTCGCAGATTCTTGGGACTAATCAATTACTACCGTCAGTTTATCCCTAAATGTTCACATATACTGGCACCCCTGACAAATCAACTCCGTAACCAGGATAAACGCAACACCAAAATTACACCCAATGGTGAAGCTCTCACTGCATTCAATGAAGCCAAGCTTACTAATTTCACCAAGCTTACTTATATTCGAGACGACGATAAAACACACCTATCTCTTACGACCGTCGTTTCTTAAGAAGCAATCGGAACTGTATTACATCTGCATATACAGGCGAGGTAACTAAGCCACTTTTATTTTTCTCTGTAAAACTTAGTCCTCCGCAAAAAACACTGTACTTTTTCGCGTGAGCTGTGAGCTATTTACACAGCCATCAAACACTTTCACTATCTCTTAGAGGGACGCAATTTCACCGTTTTCACGGATCACAAACCCCTTATACATGCTAAGAGCGACAAATATAACCCTCGTGATTACCGACAGCTAGACTATATTTCCCAATTCACGTCGTCTCTTTGTTGATATTCGATGCATAAAGGGGAATCATAGTACTGTAGCAGACACGCTGTCGCGCGCTACTATAATCAGTGCATCGAGCAAACCACTAGATTTCGATACGTTAGCCGACGAGCAATAAAGAGACGACACTGTCAGACCTAAAAGAAGATGTATCTTTTCGAATTGAGGCACGTCCCGTTTCCTTCAGCAGCGGGCAGTTACTATGTAACACCAGTACAGGTCACCCCCGACCTTTGGTTCCTGCCTCCATGAGAAGGTACATATTCAATCACTTCCACTCACTATCGCATCCTGAACGGCGGACGAAGTTAATAGGCGAACGTTTCGTATGGCCTAGAATGAGTTCCGACATTAAACGCTGGACCCAGAGTTGTGTCAGATGCCAGCGAACTAAAGTACACCGACACATTAAATCACCGCCGAGACGATTCGCAGAACCTGGTGGCCGCTTTCAGCATTTTCATGTGGACTTGGTGGGTCCATTATCCGAAATTCATGGCTATCAATACATCTTAACGATAACTGACAGATTTACTCGTTGGCCAGTAGCCATCCCTCTTCAGTCCACCACGGCAGAATCTGTTGCTAACGCAATATTGCGGGAATGGATTTCCATTTTCGGTTGTTCCAGTCGACATTATTCAAAGAATTCGTGAACTTGCTTGGAGCTACCCATATCTCGACAACTGCATATCACCCTTGTGCAAATGGCCTTGTCGAGAGGTTCCTCCGTCAACTTAAAGCCGCATTAACAAATTCTGACACTGCCCAAACTTGGCTGGAGAAACTACCGTTAATTATGCTTTCTTTATGAACCCTGATGAAGGAAGATCTTGCATGTAGATTTTATTGTTTATATAAAATTTCTTTAATGTTAAATCATTAACGACAGTATTTGGTAGTTTGTTGCCATGCAATCTGTTCTTAAATTGTTTGTATGACCAAGATTTTGTGGGATACGCATAACTTTAATCTTACTTCAGATATATTTCACTTCGTGTACATCCCGCAAAAAACGTTCGAAAAGTAGCCAAAACAGCTTACTTTTGCACTGAAATTTCAGTATTTTTCTAAAGTTTGCAAAACCTAAAACTTGTAATACATCTATGTAAAAGCTGTTGAAACTTGTCAAAATCAATACGTTTCGATCGATACCATATCGATTTTCAATAATTTTATTGGTTTCCTATGTTTTCAAATAGAAAATTAAATTTCTAAACAACCGTTTAACGGCCAAAATATAAACAAAACAGATTTGCTTTGGCACTGAAATTTCAATATTTTTCAAAAGTTTGTAAAACCTAAAATTTTTATTATAAATATGAAACAGTTGAAACTTTTCAAAATCAATATTTTTCGATTGATACCATACTGATTTTCAATAATTTTATTGGTTTTATAATGTTTTCAAATAGGAAATTAAATTTTGAAACAAACGCCTTTAACGTTCAAATAGTAGCCAAAACAGATTCCTATTGCACGTAAATATTTTTGAAAAGCCTAAAATTTGTAATATAACTTTCTAAAACTGTTGAACCTTGTCAAAATCAATACTTTTCAATCGATACCATACGGATTTTTAATAATTTTATTGGTTTTCGCATGTTTTCAAATAGCAATTTAAATTGTCAAACAACCGTGGTGAACATTCAAAAAGTAACCACAACAGCTTGCTTTTGCACGTAAATTTCAATATTTTTTTAAGAGTTTGTAAAATCTAAAATTTGTAATACAACTTTGAGAAAACTTTTGAATCTTGTCAAAATCAATATTTTTCAATTGATACTGTTATAAAATAAAATAAGACATATCTCGGCTGATTTGCAGGCAAATACACTAGCATACGCAAGAGCGAGAGCCGGATGTGAACGTTCGTGCCATCAGGGAAAACGGTACATCCTAACTATCTTGGATAGCTTCACTTTCACGACACTTTACAGCCATACCATGCGCGAGAGACCGTGCTATCGACGCCGCCCGCGGATTGTACCATTTCTTCCTTCGACACAGAAAGATTCCACGCATAGTATCCTCTGATCGAGGCACACACTTCACTGGAGAAGTCTATCGACAATTCTGTAACCAGATGTCAATCACGCAAGAACTTCACTGTCCTTGGCGCCTGCAAAGCTCAGGAAATATCCAGAGACATCATCGCACGATGAAGAACGCACTTTATCTGTTATGCGAAGACAGGAACTGTGAATGGACAGACGTTCTAGAATCTGTCGTTTCGTCCATGAATGCCACGACCAACAGCGCCACCGGTGTCTCCCCGCAGTATGCCATTACTGGCCGTCACCCCAACATCGGCCTACCTACACTAAACTGAAAAGAAATCGCAAGTGACGATCCTGGAGCATATGGAATGCAAATTAATGCCCTGCTAAAGCAGGTTCACCACCACGTCACCCTGGCCAACGATGAAGCTGACCACAAACCTGAGACTAACTTAAATCGCCTCACATACAAGGACCCAAGTAGGCGACAAGGTTTTACTTCACAGGCCACACTCAACTGTTGCCCAATCCTCTCATCTGCCCTGGATAGGAAATTACACAATTATAAAAACGAACAATATGACGTGTCACGTGCAAACGATAATGGCGATACAACCTGGATTCACCGTGCACATATCGGACGACTGGCTCCACTTCCAACACATCTATCTAATACAATCCCTCTGCCTCCACCATGTAACAGTCACCAGGATCATTCTCCTCCACATCCCTCTGGGACACATAATTCAGCAAATGACTCCATACCAAAACAAATGCCAATAAGAACACGAGGACAACTTCCCACACGCTTCAGAGACTTTATCATGAATTAATCACCCAAATATACACGAATAACGCTCACTGTAAATCAGACCGAGCTCTGGGGGAGCGTTGTTATAAAATAAAATAAGACATATCTCGGCTGATTTGCAAGCAAATAAACTAGCATAATCAAAAGGGAGAGCCGGATGTGAATGGGACAAGACCATTATCGTCGTTTACGCATAGGCCCGACGCACGAGTTCCGGTCGAAAAATAAAATAATATTTTCAAGTGTTCCTATTTCCCGACCAATAAAAATGCTTTCCTCATAATTATAATCGCGTAGATTTTCGAGCCTGTTAAGCCATAAAAAACGCAATAAAGGGGTCACACGGGGAAGTAAAACAGCAGTCAACAGGAGGCCAGGGAAGAGACCTGTCACGGTAAGTCAGCAGCAGTCAGCCAACCAGCGAGACCTACTATGAGAGATCAACCCAGGTCGGCAGCCGGGTTATGAACTATACCACAAGGTAGCTGTCGCAAAACCAGCCGTTCCTATTGAAATAAATCACGTAAAACTATTTCTACTGTTGTCGTATTTCTTTCTTGCAACGATACGCTTATCTATAAAAATACCATATAAATGTTCATTAATTTCATTGGTTTTCTTATGCTTTCAAATAGAAAATTAAATTTTCACGTATGACTTTAACGTTGAAAAAGTAACCAAAAACAGCTTGATTTTTCACGTATATTTCAATAATTTTCGAAAGTTTATAACACCTAAAAAAGTAGCCAAAACAGCTTCAATATCATATAGATTTTCATAAATTTCATTGGCTTTATAATGTTTCCAAAGAGCTATTTAAATTTTCAAGCAAGAGTGATTAACGTTGAAGAAGTAGCCAAAACAGCTTTCTTTTGCATGAAAAAATCTATATTATTGAGTAAATCATAAAATTTGTAATATAACTTTGTGAAAAATCTTGAAACTTGTTGAAATCAATATTTTCTGATCGATTACATTTCGAATTTCATTAATTTTATTTGCTATCTAATGATTCCAAAGAGCTATTTTAATTTTCAAGCAAGAGTGTTCAACGTTGAAAAAGTAGCCAAAACAGCTTGCTTTTACATGGAAATAACTATATTATTCAAACTATTGTAAAGCATAAAATTTGTAATAAAAGTTTATGAAATCTGTTGAAACTTGTTAAAACCAGTAGTTTCTGATTGATACCATATAGAATTTCATTAATTTTATTGGCGTTCTAATGTTTCCAAAGATCTATTTAAAATTTAAAGAAAGAGTGTTTAACATGGAAAAGGTAGCCAAAACTACTTGCTTTTGCATGGAAATCTCTATATTATTTAAACCTTCGTAAAACATAAAATTTATAATATAACTTTGTGAAATCTTTTGAAACTTGTTAAAATGAATATTTTCTGATCGATACCATATAGATTTCATTAATTTTATTGGCTTTCTAATGTTTCCAAACAGCGATTTAAATTTGCAAACAAGAGTGTATAACGTTGACAAAACAGCTTGCTTTTCCCTGGAAATCTGGAAATTATTCAAACATAAAAGACATAAAATTTGTAATATAACTTTGTGAAATCTTTTGAAACTTGATAAAATCAATAGTTTCTGATCGACAACATATAGATTTCCATTAATTTTATAAATGATTCCAAAAAGCTATTTAAATTTTCAAACAAGAGTGTTTAACGTTGAAAAAGTAGCCAAAACAGCTTGCATTTGCATGGAAATCTCAACATTATTCAAAACTTTCTAAAACATAAAATTTGTAATATGCTTTGGGAAATATTTTGAAACTTGTTAAAATCAATGGTTTATGATCGATAACATATAGATTTTCATTAATTTAATTGATATTCTAATGTATGCAAAGTGCTATTCAAAATTTCAATCAAGAGCGTTTAACGTTGAAAGAGTAGACAAAACATTTTGCTTTTGCATGGAAATCTCTATATATTTCAAACCTTTGTAAAACATAACATTTGTAATATAACATTGAAAAAACTTTTGAAACTACATAAAATCAATACATTTTGACCAATTACATATCGATTTTCAATAATTTAATTGACTTTCTAATGCTACCAATAAGTTATTTTAATTTTGAAGCAGGCGTGTTCAACGTTGAAAAAGTAGCCAAAACAGCTTCCTTTTGGATGTATATCTCTATATATTTCAAACATTTGTAAAACAAAATTTTAATATAAATTTGTCAAAATTTTGAAACTTGGTAAAGTCAATATATTTTGATTGATTACATATCGATTTTCAATAATTTCATTGAATTTCTAACGCTTAAAAAGAGTTATTTAAATTTTGAAGCAAGCGTGTTTAACGTTGAAAATAGCTAAAACAGCTTGCTTTTGCATGGAAAACGCTATGTATTTCAAAGCTTCGTAAAACATAAAATTTGTAATATAACTTTGTCAAACATTTGAAACTAGTTAAAATCAATATATTTAGATCGACTGCATATCGATTTTCAATTATTTTCATTAGATTTCTGACGTTTCCATAAAGTTATTTAAATTTTGAAGCCAGCGTGTTTAAAGTTGAAAAAGTAGGCCAAACAGCTTGCTTTTGCATGTAAATCTCTATATATCACAAACCTTTGTAAAACATAAAATTTTTAGTACAACTTTGTCAAAACTTATGAAACTACTTAAAATCAATATATTTTGATCGATTTAGTTTCAATTTCATTATATGCAAAAAGCAAGCTGTTTTGGCTCCTTTTTCAAAGTTAGACATCCTTGCTTCAAAATTTAAATAAATCTTTGGAAACAGTAGGAAGAGAATGAAAGTATTGAAATTCGAAGTTTTACAAACGTCGGAAATACTTAGAGATTTGCATGCAAATGTTTGGGCGACATTTTCAACGTGAAACACGCTTGCTTCAAAATTGAAATAAATCTTTGAGAACATTAGAAATCTAATGAAATAATTGAAAACGATATGCAATCAATCAAAATATATTGATTTTAACAAGTTTCAAAAGTTTTGACGAAGTTATATTACAAATTTCACGTTTTACAAAAGTTTGAAATACATAGATATTTACATACAAAAGCAAGTTGATTTGGCTAATTTTTCAACGTTGGGTTCAAAATTTAAATAACACTTTGTTTTATTGAAAATCGATATTTAATAGATCAAAATATAATTGACAAAGTTATATTACAAAATTTATGTTTTATAAAAGTTTCAAATACATAGCGATTCACATGCAGAAGCAAGTTGTTTTGGCAACTTTTTCAACGTTAAACACGATTTCTTCAAAATTACAATAACTCTTTGGAAACATTAAAAATCAATGAAATTATTGAAAATCGATATGTAATCGATCAAAACATATTGATTTAGCTAGTTTCAAAAGTTTTGACACAAAGACACATTACAAAATTTATGTTTTACAAAGGCTTGTAATCTATAGAGATTTACATGCAAAAGCAAGCTGTTTTGGATACTTTTTAAAAGTTAGACACGCTGGCATCAAAATTTAAATAACTTTTTGGAAACATTAGAAATCTGATGAAATTATTGAAAATCGATATGCAATCGATCAAAATATATTGATTATAAAAAGTTTCAAAACATTTGACAAAGTTATATTACAAATTTTCTGTTTACAAAGGTTTGAAATACATAGCGATTTACATGCAAAAGCAAGTTGTTTTGGCTACTTTTACAGGATTAAACACGCTTCGTTCAAAATTTAAATAACTCTTTGGAAACATCAGAAATCTAATCAAATTATTGGAAATCCATATGCAATCGATCAAAATATATCGATTTTAACATGTTTCAAAAGATTTGACAATGTTATATTACAAATTTTATGTTTTCCAAAGGTTTGAAATGCATAGCGATTTACATACATAAGCAAGAAGATTTGGCTACTTTTTCAACGTTAAACACGCTTGCTTCAAAATTTGAATAACTCTTTGGAAACATTAGAAAGTAAATGAAATTATAAAAAATCGATATGCAATCGATTAAAATATATTGATTTTAACATGTTTCAAAAGTTTTGACAAAGTTATAATAAAATTTTATGTTTTACAAAGGTTCGTAATATATAGAGATTTACATGCAAAAGCAAGATTTTGGCTAACATTTCAACATTAAAAACGCTTGTTTCAAAATTAAAATAATTTTTTGGAAACATTAGAAATTTAATGAAATTATTGACAATCACAATGCATTCGATCAAAATATATTGATTTTTACAAGTTTAAAAAAATTGACAAAGTTAATATAACTTTGTCAATTTTTTGAAACTTGTAAAAATCAATATATTTTGATCTTTTTTTTTTTTTTAGAAAAGTTTGAAATACATAGCGATTTACATGCAAAAGCAAATTGATTTGACTGCTTTTTCAACGTTAAAGACGCTTGCTTCAAAATTTAAATAACTCTTTGGAAATATTAGAAAGTCAATGAAATTATTGAAAATGTAATAGATTTAAAACATTGATTTTAACTAGTTTCAAAATTTTGACAAACTTGTATTACAAATATTATGTTTTACAAAGGTTTCAAATAATCAAGAGTTTTACATGCAAAAGCATGATGTTTTGGCTACTTTTTCAGCGTTAAACACGCTTGCATCAAAATTTAAGTAACTATTTGGAAACATTAGAAATCTAATGAAATTATTGAAAATCGATATGCAATCGATCTAATTATATTGATTTTAACAATTTTCAAAATTTTTGACAAATTTATATTTCTAATTTTATGTTTACTATTTGGTGAGCAAGATTTCCGGGACCAGCTGCTATTAATGATATAGAGGGAACTGACGGGAGCGGTTGGGGTAAAATGCCTGGTGGGATAATTTAAAATCTAAAATTAGAACGTTTGCTGCTGATTATAGTCATCGGCTCAATCTAGATACTTTGCGGCGCAAACGGCTTTAAAGCAAAAGATTGATCGGGCGGTCAAATCCCGTGTTAGTGGGGACATAGCTTTAGTTAAGGCAGAGTTGGCCCCCTTGCTTATCAAGACGGATCAAGCTCTGGTAGTAGGGCTAGGTTAAAAAGAATGTCCCTGAGGCAACGAATATGGCCGCTGAATTGCGCGCAGAGGAAGCTCGGAATGCATCACGGCGACATATCGCCTGTGTCACATTGCTGGATAATCGGATCGTGACTACAAACGAGGGTATATGCGAGGCTTTTCGTGACTACTTTCAGGGGCTTTTTACCAGGGAGCCCGGTCTGAGCCCTGCTCAGTTCGAGGCCTATTTAGCTGACTTTCCCTGTCCCGAGGCAGCTGAAGCAGCTAGGTGCGAGGGTCCCATTACAGAGTCGGAAATCCGGGAAGCGCTGAAACAGGTTGGCCTGGACAAATCTCCGGGACTAGAAGTGTACTTGAGGCAGTCGCCCGTTTTTGTTCCGCTGATGGCACAGATTTTCGGCAACTGGATGAAGCAGGAGTCTATACACCAACGCTTCACCTGGGGCGTGATCAAGTTGTTACGCAAAGACAAAAACGGTGGGGATGGGTTAGGTAACTTTCGGTCTTTAACTATGTTAAACACAGAGTTAAAGATTTTGGCTAAGATCTTGGCTAACCGTTTGCAGGTTGTCCTGTCTCGTCTGATTGGCTCCGAACAGACTTGTGCTGTGAAGGGTAGGTCGATTCAGGACAATCTTCATATTCATCATCGAGCAAATCGACAGTGAAGCCGCGCTGATCAATTTAGATCAGTCCAAGGCCTTCGATAGGGTTGACCATCGCTTTCTGGAGACTGTTCTTTCGGAGTTTGTTAAAGCCCTCATGGTCCGCATGCTACAGGGAAAGCTGTTTGTCCTTCAAGCCTCTTCCGTTTGTAGCAATGTGGCACCGCCGATGACGAAGGCTGAACAATATGTGTTCCATTGCTTTTCTAAAAGTTATGAGATTTTCGTGATTTGGACGACGCGACAGAAGGTTTCTATGGGCGAAGCCCCTCTTCCACTGATCTTGACAGATGCAAACGTCAAGATTAGGACGGAAGAGCAGCAGCTCTTTCATCAAATTCAGATGAAGGTGGGTGCATCTTGCGCGCTTGTGGCGTGTGCAATCTTGACTTTTATTGAGTGCTTAAAGTATCAGTTGGGAAGAGGTGAACTTCGCCCATAGAATCCCTTCTGTCGTCGTCCAAATCACAACTCTCATAACTCCTAGCAAGCAGTGGAACACATATTGTTCAGCCTTCGTCATAGGTTGTGCCACATTGCTACGAACGAAAGAGGCTTGAAGGACAAACCACTTTCCCTGCAGCATGCGGACCATGAGGCCTTCAACAAACTTGCACAACGGCACTACCAGGCTGCACTGAAAGAAGGCGTGACACAGGGTCTCGACCTCTCCAACAGAGTGACGGCAGTTTGGAGAATTTTCCAAGCCAGCTGAACAAAGTCTTTTGGCGACCCAGAGCGCCCCACGAATCACCAGCAAGGTGAGTGATGCCTCATCGTTAGTGAGACATTTCAACCCGGGCGCCCAAGGCCATATTGAGCGAGCCTCCTGCTTCGTAAGACCGAGACTGTCAATCAGATTATCATGAACGGACCCCCTGACTAACACTTGATATAATGCCCTAAGAGACAACGCCTGGACGTTGGAGAGGCCATCCGACGCCCTTAAGAGGCGCTTCAGAGCAAGACGACATTCGCGATAGAATGAGCATTCGGCTCGGGGTAAACGGCGGGCCTCTTCCTCGCACGAGTGCACACTTCTCAGGGATGGGAAGTTCTTACGGGTGTCTTCCTCCTCATCCGGTTCGCGACACATTCGATCTAGAAATCTGATGAGAAGCATATGTTGACGAATCTCAATGCTTGGCATGCCCAGACCGCCTTCAGAAGGATGAAGGCAACAGATCCCCCGAGTGACTCTGGCGGCCTTGCCTCCCCACAAGAAGCAGAACAAGAGTCTCACTAACGCCAGCAAAGTGCCACACGGAAGTGGAAGCACCGAGAGTCGGTAAAGGAGAATCGGGTAGATGTGTGAAACACAAACTTCCGCTTTCCCCTTTAAGGAAAGATTCCTACGAGACCACAAATTAATTGCGATCTCGGCCTTCCCTCGCACCTCCGACCGATTCATTTCCAACTGGAGATCAGGACCGAACCAGACACCGAGAATCTTGACCGGCCCATCCGTCCAGTGGAAAGGTCCGGGAAGAGAAACTCCCTTCCACGCACCCAACCGCAAGCCAACAGACTTATCGCGGTTGATCTTGGCCCCTGTCACCATCTCATAACAACTGATTTCTTTGCTGATTTCGTCAATCTCGGCTCTGCTCGACACAAGAGCCGAAACGTCGTCAGCAGAGGCAGAATACCTGGCCGATGTGCTACCACAGGGCAGGGCAATTCCGCGTAGGACCGGATTCGCCTTTAACTTGCGAAGGAAAGGTTCCAACGCAAGAACGTAAAGCAACGGCGAAAGCGGACAACCTTGACGAATGGAGCGAGACAATACGAAAGGCTCCGATCGTACCCCGTTCACTTCCACCAGCGCACCGGGAGTCGCATACAGACGTCGAATGAACAGCCTCCAGAAACCGATGGTCAACCCTATCGAAGGCCTTGAACTGATCTAAATTGATCAGCGCGGCTTCACTGTCGACTTGCTCGATGATCAGGCGTACCATATGAAGATGGTCCTGAATCGTCCTACCCTTCACAGCACAAGTCTGTTCGGAGCCAATCAGACGATACAGGACAACCTGCAAACGGTTATCCAAGATCTTAGCCAAAATCTTTAACTCTGTGTTTAACATAGTTAAAGGGCGAAAGTTACCTAACCCATCCCCACCGTTTTTGTCTTTGCGTAACAACTTGATCACGCCCCTGGTGAAGCGTTGGGGTATAGACTCCTGCTTCATCCAGTTGCCGAAAATCTGTGCCATCAGCGGAACAAAAACGGGCGACTGCCTCAAGTACACTTCGTACGGAAGACCATCTAGTCCCGGAGATTTGTCCAGGCCAACCTGTTTCAGCGCTTCCCGGATTTCCGACTCTGTAATGGGACCCTCGCACCTAGCTGCTTCAGCTACCTCGAGGCAGGGAAAGTCAGCTAAATAGGCGTCGAACTGAGCAGAGCTCAGACCGGGCTCCCTGATAAAAAGCCCCTGAAAGTAGTCACGAAAAGCCTCACATATGCTCTCGTTTGTAGTCACGGTCCGATTATCCAGCAATGTGACGCACGCAATATGTCGCCGTGATGCATTCCGAGCTTCCTCTGCGCGCAAATTCAGCGGCCGTATTCGTTTTCTCAGAGGACATTCTTTTTAACCTAGCCCTAACTACCAGAGCTTGATCCGTCTTGATAAGCAAGGAGGCCAACTCTGCCTTAGCTAAAGCTTTGTCCCCACTAACACGGGATTTGAACGCCCGATCAATCTTTTGCTCTAAAGCCGTTTGCGCCGCTAAACTATCTAGATTGAGCCGACGACTATAATCAGCAGCAAACGTTCTAATTTTGGATTTTAAATTATCCCACTAGGCATTTCCCACAACCGCTCCCGTCAGTTCCCTCTGTATCATTAGTAGCAGCTGGTCCCGGAAATCTTGCTCACCAAATAATGATGAGTTTAATTTCCAGTAGCCATCCATCCCAACCTTAGGTTTATCTAAGTTTACACGGACCCGGACAAGCCTATGATCCGTATAAACTATCTCATGGAAACTTGGACACCCTAAGAGCCCTACATCGACTCTCTTAACTAAGACTCGATCTAGATAACTAGCCGAACCGCCACTTTTAGTCCAAGTCCACACTACCCCCCGAGGTGTTCGTTCCGGTACTTATCGACAAGATCAAACCCGTCGATAAAGTCCCGAAACAGTTTAACGCCCCGGTTATTAGTACCCGAAATTGGCCCTATACGATCTATATCGGGATCAAGGACGGCATTCCAATCACCCACTAAAACTACCCGCCGTGATGTCGTCAAAAACGACTCGATCTGCCGAAACAAAGCAGGCCGCTCAGAATGGGCATTGGGCGCATAAACCCCAATGAGACGAAGAGCCTTATCCTTTATGGTAACATCCAGCACGCAAAGTCTGCCCGCCGGATCCGCGAAGACAAGGACACACGCAGCCTTCAAAGACTTGCTTACCAGCCAAGAGACACCTCTCGAACGGCCATCAAAACAGGCTGAATAGAGGGAGAACCCCCTAGACAATATGTTCTCATAGTTGTGAGTAGAAAACCGGGTCTCTTGTACACAACAAATATTCACCCCAAGACGCTCAAGGTCACGAGAGAGCCTCGCCCTGCGAGACTCCGACCTCAGGCCTCGGGAATTCAGACTTGCTAACGAGAGAGCCATGATGAAAACCGATTAGAGTTGCTCTCCTGCATTGAACATGGCCAGGGTCAGGACACCGACGGCCTCTCCCAATGAGCCAGTACCTATCTCACTCTTGATGGAACCATCAGGAAATAGGCCGCCAATGTCCAGGGTAAGGTTAATTTTAACGCTCTATACAGGGAGGGGTGAACAAAAACTGGGAACCTCCTTGAACTGTATTGTCGTAGATCCTTTACCACGTCATCATCAAAACACGCCATCGGCGGGAAACTTCCAAAAGTTTCATTGGCTTCCGCCATCATGGCCCATATCGGTTTACCAGCAACTCCTGACTGTACAACAGTGAGAACCCTTTTTGCTTTCGGAAAATTTCTTGGGTCCTCTACGTCTAAGTTGTTTATTTTCCTAAAGTTTAGAAGAGGTTTTATATTTTTCACTTTTTTGGCCTTTTCTTCAACATCCTCCGAGATTCGGCACACGTCTTCCCCTGTATTGAAAATGGGTTTTGATTTTATTTTTTTCTCCACTATTGCCTCCGGTGAATCCGACGATGGGCTACGTTGTCTTTTTTGTTTTTCGGGTTTACGGGGGGAATTGATGCGTGTTTTCTTAGGGCAAATATTTGGGGAAGGGATGGGAGATGATGATTTTGATGCCTTCTTCAGTGTTGTCATGTGTGGTTGAAGTTTGCTTAAGGACTTGAGAGTTGGAGAAGGGACCATAGGGTGTTTTTTTTTGTCACAGGGGAAGACGGTGCCGAAAAAGAGAATCCAGTTTTATTTTCTGTTTTATGTCTTTTGGTTTTTAACGATTCCTGGAGAAGTTGTAGCTTTTCCTTTTTTTCAAAGGACGGCTCATATCTGATCATATCCTGTCGTAGTTTCGCTGAATAGCTGACCGGAGAGTCGCCCTTAGCGCTGGTTGAGGGAGTGGGGCAGTATGTCATTTGCTGTTTTGGCTGTAGGACGAGGTCCCGCTGCCTGGGTCTTCCTTTTAGACTTACCCACGACCTGCCATTCCCCCTCTTCCTTCTCCCTAACCGCACTAGCGGCGGGCAAAGGCTTTTCGGGGAATGGGGGCAGAGATTTAGTCCCAACCGTGGGATTTTCCACACCGGTCCTGGTCGCAGGTATGCCCACTACAGGCGAGACGGATTGACAAGACTCGACCAAAGGGCGATTTGGTTGGGCGGGGGCCAGAACATCAGAGGCCTTCTTCTCTGTGCAGGCAGAGGAAAGGTGACCAATCTTTCTACACTTCCAGCATGCCGGTTTACGACCCGTCGCTATTATTGGCATCTTATGGTCCTCTAAATCCAGACAGTTGGGGATGGAGTGGAAGGCTTTTTGACTGCGCATCAACTCAAAACTCCACCACCCGGTCAGATCATCTGAGGAAGCACTGAGTATCTGCCCAAACTGGCACAGATAAGCGGCCAAATGCTCCCCGACAATCTGAGGAAGAACCTCGATTACTGAAAACTTGGTCCTCCGCCTGCCTTCATACTCGGTTTGCAATATAAGGTTTTTTGTTATGAGGTCCCGCATTTAAGCTTCATCACAATCGGCAGGCGTGGGCAACAGTACGTCCCACATGAAGAAGTCTTTCCCTTTTATGACTCGCTGAGGTTTGATACCCAGCTAAGTCAAGGCTTTAATGACAGTGTCTTATGTGGAGCGACAAAACTTGCGCGAACGCTTGTCCACCACACAATTTTTTTTCAACTTTCTTTAGCACCACGGGATTGAAAAAGAGCCCATATGCTGTCACCAGATGTGCGTAGCTCTTGGCTTTCGCCAGGAACTCCGTCATGTCGATCTTATATTTAGGCGGGGACTTCAAGCATGAGGGCGTCTCTCCGACCGCGTCATTATTCTTGAGTGTCTGATTTTCAGATTTTGGTTACAATCAGCCACCATATTTTCGTTTACTTACGGGAATTTGGTTGTTATCCGCTACCATACTTTAGTCATGTGAAAATTTGTCTGTTTCAGAATTTGGTCAAATCTTTGGAAACATTAGAAAATCAATGAAATTATTGAAAATCGATATGTAATCAATCAAAATGTATTGATTTTAACTAGTTTCATAACATTTGACATAGCAATGTGTTGAGATGTTGTGAGTTTCCCGCGTGTCGGTGTATGAATTAAGACAAACACAGTTGTAGAGGAAAATACTGGTATATTCATAAAAGCAATTAACAATAGAGTGATTAATAGAACGAAGGTTGGTTAGTACGAAACAATATCCAAAGTCCAAGTCAGTATGTACCGGGTAAGCTTATCTGGACTGCTCACACTGACTCTCTCTCTCTCTCTCTCTGACGCTCCCCTCACTCTCTCCAGAGCTGACTTATATAAGAGGGACCAGTCCATTACTAGTTAGAAGGTGGGTGCGCCCCAACACCCCCCGCTAAAATTGTTTTTTTTTTTTTTTCATTGTGGGAAGAAAAAAAAAAATATTTTTTTTTTCTTTTCGGGTCTATTATTAAATTTTTATGTCGCTTTTACGTTTTCTTGCAGATCTGCGTTGTTTCTGCTCAGTCTGCGGTATTTGCAGGTCAAACGTATCAAACAATTCGTGTAATTCGTCTTCTTGTGGAATTACTACCGATTCGTCGGTCTTTCTTTTCTTCAACTGGTTAATGTGCCGTTTGTGTAAAATTTGTTTCCTTGTATAATGTATACCATATCCCCAATGCGTTTTTTATGACCCCTGGTTCCCATGATGTTGCATTATTTGTATAATTTTTTGAAAAAAATTTTTCATTAATGTTAAATTTTCGCCTGGGAACCATAGCGACTGTTGAGTGTACCTTATTTTCTGGTATCAATTTGTCAATAACCGATCTGACCTTTCTTGCGAACATTAGTTCCGCAGGTGATAGGCCTGATGGGGCAGATTTATTCGGGGTAATTCGGTACACTTGCAGGAACAGCTGTAGCGCCTTTCTAGTCGGGGTACCTGTTGCTTTCCTAAGAGCTCTTTTCAGTGTATCGACGAACCTTTCGGCTAGTCCGTTGCTGCGTGGGTGATACGGAGGAATCCTCACGTGATCAACTTGATGCCAAATGCAGCCTTTACATCTGCCGACCATAGACGCGATGTCGTTGTCCATACCTGGCCAGTAGACGTATGCTCTCATGAGGCTCTTCATCCTATTTATGCCCGGGTGACCAGCATGAAAGTCTTTCAGTATTCTTTTTTTGAAGTGTGTTAGGATTACCACCCCTTTCACTGTATAATAGCACATTATCGCACAGAGAGAATGTCTTTTGAATTTTTTCATCTTTACTGGCTAGCTTATTTTTTACTTCTATTATATATTTGTCTTTTTCTGCTTCTTTTGATGTCCTTAAGATACTGGTAATTCTCGTAATGCGTTTGCCAAATTTTCTTCAACCTCATCCTCTGCTCTGAGGGAAGCGATTACAGTATCCTCTAAAGGTTCTGTTGTTTTTTTGGGATGAGTCTTGATAGCCCATCTGCGTGACCAATTTTGTGGGTGGACAAATATTGTATTCTGAAATTATAATTTAATAAAATTGTCCCCAATAAAGCAATCTATTTGCGGTGTAAGTTTACAGACCCTTTTTGAGCCGAATATCGTTACCAGAGGCTTGTGGTCTGTCTGTAGCGTGAAAAACCGTCCATGTATTTATCGATGGAATTTTGTTACAGCGAAGATAATCGCCAATGCCTCTTTCTCAATTTGTGAATAATTTCGTTCAGCAGGTAGTAGCGATCTGCTTGCATGAGCGATCGGTC
>CAHIKZ030002860.1:112500-236932 GCA_903632075.3 Acanthosepion pharaonis | reverse complement strand
ACTAATTTTCAAGTCTTTAATGAAAAATCAACTCATTATCAAGAGATTCACCAACTGTTGTAGCATTCACTAGAGAACAAGTAAATAGTCAATAGACAAAAATACGAAAATATAGTAAGCAAATTAACAACCAAATATCATAACAAAGCTACGTCAACTAATTCTAACAAACTGATAATTAAGTTTAGCACTAATCCCAAATGAATTACAAATGTAATGGTAATAAAAAAATGGACTTAATAAGTGACTACATATCTGCATATACACAAGCACATACAAGGTCAGTTGAGAATATATCCAGTGCCTTTGAATATCTTGAGAACCAATTGTGTAGCCTTGATGTAATCATAGCAATCAATCAGAAGTGACTTATATAAGGAAATCCTTATTCACAATTTTATAAAGTTCAAATCAATTGGCAATTAGCTAATGTTTTGCAACCATTCAATAAATAAATAAAATAATCTAATAAATAAATAGTGTTTTATTATTTTTGTTGTCAATTTTTCAAGAACAAAGAAAATGTATAAATTGACTTTCATCATATGTTTAGGTTTTATTAAAATTCTAATCATCACTTTTAAAAAATAAACATTGTGAAGGTAGTTAAAATAATAGCAGTGTTAAGGGAAAAAACCATCCTTTTGACAAACAGTTTTTTTTTTGGCATGAAGGTTAAAATTGCTCATTTTTTTAAATTACACATCACATCAATATTACAAGTCACATCCAGGTTTTGATTTTCAATGAAAACTTTTTTTTACAGTGAGGGGCAATTTTGAAAAGGGTTACTGATGTCAAGCACATTTTATGCAGATAGGTGGGAAGATAATGGTTAACCCTTTTGAACAAAGATTGTAGTGATCAGAAAACTGTCTCTTGGGAATCAGTTCCATAGAGCAGTGGTTTTGCAGGAAGACATTGCTCAAATAACCTTTCCACCAAAGGAAATAAATTAATGAGGATGGTTTGCAACAATCTGACTGGAATTATGGGTCCTAGCTATGAATAATCAACTGGTACAATCAAGGAATGCATATCATCCAAACATTTTTCACAAAGTACAAAATTGAACAAAAAAGGCTTAATAATTAAATTTTTAATTTCCAATTTAAAAGGAAAATAATTTGTCACCCAAAGGACACAAATTTCTGTTTTGAACTCTATAAAACTCTAAGATGAGGACTGGGCAGCTCCTAACCAAATATAAAAAGCAATCCTTTTTTTAGGCCTGGTCTTGTAAAGGTAAAATACTAGCACAAAGAGTTTGGTAAATATTTTAGCAATACTGAGAACTGAAAATTTTTGCATCCTAATGATGGAAATATTAATCATTCAAGAAAAGATGGATTTTATTTAATAGACAAGTATGAGGCCTATTTGAGGGGGGACATTCTTCATTGTGACTGGTGAAGTTCAACATTTGAAATAAACCATGATGGAATGTAACTTGTTCATTTTTGAGACATTGAATCATTCCAACAAAATCTTTTCCCTCTGAGATTTTAGAAGAACCCATTGAATGAGAGATCAACTGTGGTCTCCGAGAATCATCATGTTTTGATTGATGTCACATTTTTTTTTGTATCATTCTAATTTGATAAATGATCTGAGAATATCCTTAAACAGATCATTTATGTAAAAAAAAAGAGGGTTATATGGGGATGCCTGCAAACAATGCAAATTTAAAACATTTTGTCTTATAATTTGTATCTGGGACATATTGTTTGGAAGGATTTTTTGTTTTATTAAATCTTCCAGTGATTCCATTATTCATTGAGTTGTCTTTTTGTGCCACACCTTTTTAAATTTTCTTTTATCTTTGACAGTTTTTTTGTCTAGTGCCTCACAGATTCTGTGAATTTGATAAGACAGCAGAAGTGGATCCCAGTGACTCAAAACCCATAATACTTGTCACTCAAGGGGCTTTTCTTATCACCCCTGTTCAACAAACTTCAAGTTGATTATAGCTCAAAGATTTACTAATGATACTTCTACAGACTTTCTGGGTCTATACTGAGAGTGGAGGGACCAGGAACCTGCCATGTGCCAAAACAGTGTCAATGCACAAACAAAACTCCATTAGGCTTGACCAAGATTTCTACTTAAAAAGGGGTAAACAACTTTGATAGGATTAGGGATAGTTTCTGTTGCTGAATTTATTTTCCATTTATATTGAATCAATTTTGATGATAAATATAAATTTGGAATTTTTCTTATTGAATTCATTAAAATTTTGAACTCAGTTTGTAAGCAAAATTGGTATACAACTAATGATTTCTGATGGTTTGCACATACAAGTCCAAAACAAAATTGCAAAAATTAACCTACCCTAAATTCCTGCCATTGTCAGACAAGTATATATGAGTATCTACACATATCAACAGTGAACTCTGCATGTTATAATTTCTTATTTATTTATTTTTGAAAACTTTAAATATCTTATCCAAAATTAAAATCTCACATAGTCTTAAGATTTCCAAATTGGGATGTAAATTGAAAACACAAGTTGATGTCAATCTAAGTGGATTGAATTCCCAAAAGGAAGCAAAAAATGGTCTTAAGTTCCCTGACATTTTAGGATTCATCAATCACTTATTATAAAGTAACTGAACAGTGATGAACAAATAGAAGCTTATTATTATTGAATAATCTACTCATGCCATCAAATATCAACTACATATTTTAAATCAATTATTTTTATGAAAATGTAAGGTTTTTAATCTATAAATAAAATAATACCCATTAAAAATAGGATTATTTGTTGTGGAGCAGTATCAATGATTTTTGAGGTAATATCTGTGCAAATATCTTCCTAGGATCAAAGTAGAAGACATCCAATGACTACCTAGGATTAGGTATAAATAAATAGGTTCAATTCTTGCTCCCAAACCCTCTGCCTAGGATCAGTGTATCTGTGTACTTTGTTTAACTGTTTTTCAAACAATTTGATCATGCTGTTCAAATAGAAGTTTTGCTGGCATAGTGAATATGTCAAAAAAGCGTTTGTTTATCTCAGAAGGCATGTTCAAATCAAGGTAGCATTCATTTGTTATTTTCTATATCTCTTTTTTATTAAAAGTTAAAAACCTACAGACAAAAAAATTTACAAACATACAAACATACATATCATTAACATTTTATTCTTTCTCACATTTGGTCAAAACATTTGGTTTTATTTTGAAAAGATTAAGTTTGGTTGATAACATTAATTTTCAATTGCTGATCAACTTTTTACATTCCTCTGCTTAAATTATATTTAAGATAATTTTATTTGTTGAAACATAACAAATAAATATTATTAACTGCACTGTTTGTTATAGAATCTTATAACATTAATTTATACATTAAATCTACACTTTTGATTCATTAAAAATATTGTTCTGTAGATACCAAATCAGAATGACTGCTCTTACCCTGAGGCTTTACCTTCTAACAAGGATAATGAAGAATTCATCTACAAAAGTACACTGAATGACACAGTTGTGTGGGCCAGAGTGGATGGATAATAATGTCCTAAGTAATTGTCTAAATAAGTTATAAGACCCTATCGATCAAAAGGAGATCATCCATTGAAAGTTTTTTTATAACATTTATTTGGATCAAAACATGTCATAGTTAATGTACCTTTTCAAATCTCTTGTCATTCAAAAGCATTGATAAATTATTTGTTTTTTTGCATAACAACATGTGTTGCAGATTTGAACCAACCCACAATTGAAAAAAAAAAGGCAAATTTGAATCTAAAAATATGAGAATTTTATTTTTACAAAATGATTTTGTTTTACAACCAAATCTTAGTGCGTTTGCATGTTAAAGTTCTTACAGTTCTTGTTTGATAGAAATATTTGTTAAAATGAAAAAAAAAAACTGAGATTGATTTGCATTTAATGTTAACAAAAAGAGGCATTTGAGAAAACCAGGAGGAAAGTGTTTCCCTCCATGTAAATTGGTGGAAAGATGGGTGAATGAGTAAACCAATAATTTTTTTTAAGCTATGCGCATTGTTTACTAGGAATATGTTGCCCTTCCTTCCCAGGATTCACTTGTCTGGTCTAGAAACTTTGCTTATATATCCTTCAAACAGATCACAAAGCATGTTTTTTTATTGTCATAAATAAAAACATGGCCAAACTGTTGAAAAATGTTAACTATTTATTTTCAAAGCATTAATTTATTAACTGGAAGGATGTGCAAATCCTCCTACTCAGAAACTATTTTTTTTGTCATTTGGTGTTTGACTGTCTTGCTGTTTATTTTTTTTCTTTACTCCACAAATATTTTTTGCTTTTATTTTTGTTGTATAAAAGAACAGTTTATAATTTGAATATGATATGTTAGATGCAGGATATGGGTTATATGTGATATGTTATTATAGGATATGTTATATATGATATGTTATATGCAGGATATGTCAATGTGATATGTTATATATGATATTTGAAGCTTTGATTTAAATCAAAATTTTTAAATTTTTCTGTTAGAATCTATTGTCATTTAAAGCAAAAAAATAAAAGATAATTAACATTTTAAGGGTCAATTTTGATGTATATGCAAGTTTTATAATCCTTAGAAGCAGTTGAAAAAATTTTAATTAAATTAGAACTCAAAAAATTGATCCATGGTTTCAGATAAAAAATATTTATCCTGTGGTTTTTTTACTTTCATATAAATGTTCAAATCAATGGATATAAATAAAAATTAAAGGCCAATCAATCTCTAATCAAATTATATATATAATAAATATTATATATATATATTGAAATTTTAATTAATGTTAATAATTCAAAGTTTAAAATAACAGTAAATTTCTTCATTGTGTAATTTAATTATATAATACTAATATAGTAGTTTAAAATTTTGCCCCAAATAAAAACTAGTAAATTCACACACACACACACACACACACACACACACACACATGACACACACACACACGTTATATAATATATATATATATATTATATACAAAGTTTTTAAGAAATTTGACAAATGGAAAATGTTTCATTGAAAATAGATTTCTGATTACGATTTGATTTTGCCTTTCACCATTCTAGATCTTTATCAGATCCAAAAAAAAAAAAAAAAATGTATGTATGTGTATTTGTGTGTATGCTTAAATAATGAATCATAGTAGTAGTTTTCCCTAAGCTGACGTTTCTCGTGAATAAAGAAAAAGAAAATGAATGACTTTTAAAAAAAAGTTGTATATTTATTCTGCATATTTTTATAATTCTTAATTCTTCTAAAGTTCATTTTTTTCTCAGCTTTTTGTATTGAATTAAAGGTAATTCCTCATCTAGTTTTCAGAATGCTGAAACGCATAATCAAATCTATTTTCAATGAAACGTTTTTTTCCATTTTTGCCAAATTTCTTAAAAACTTTTTTCGGATCATATATCCTATTTTAAACAAACACACACACACAAATATATATATATATATATATATCAAGTATATAATTGGTATATACGGAATGAATTCCAATAACCAACAATTACTATTCTTAAAAGAGTGCTCAATACAAAAGTAGAGCAGATATAATTATTTTTTTTATAAAAAAATTATAACATAAGTATGTTATAAAATCACTACAAAAATAGCCATTTGTTTCAAATCTAGTCTGTGCCTGATCCTTGATAAGACACAGAGTGTGTTGGAAAATAATAAGATTGTAGTGATTTTATAAAACTTATTTATAATTTTTTTATAAAAATAATTATATATATATATATATATATAAATTTCCAAAGAGAATAGAATCCAGGTAGGCTCAATGTCCAGGACAGAGCAAAATATAAAAGGCTCAAACACTAATATTCCATGGTTATAATTTATTACATTGGAATGGTAATCATGATCCAATTCATCAGACCTACAAATTCAAAGAGAAATCAGAAAATATAACTCCGGGTATAAAAGAAAAAATCAATACATGTTCAATCAACTGATGAGTAGCTGTACATAAAACTATGGTGTCAGTCAAATGCGAAAACCAATTTTTCTAGTAATTTGAAAATTTGAACATAGAAGGGACTTTAACAGCACATTCAATGAACTTGTGTGCCGCAGAAACCTTCAGAATTTCAATAACCACCAGCTGCTTTACTGTTCATTTCCACAGGTAAACAAAATTGTGAAAAGCAAGAAGGAAGAGGAGGAAAAAGGAATGAAAGTGTGAAAGAGAAGTAGAGGATAAGTATGAAAGCTAGATAAAAAGGAAAATGAAAATAGGTAAGAGAAAAGTGGGGATGGATGGAGACGAAAGAAAGTCGCAGACAGACTGGGTTTCTCTCTTCAGTTTTATTATTCTGTTACTCCTTTTCATCTTTTAAAATAGATGAAGCTTTATTTAATACTGGCGGGGAAACTGCAGAAAAATTACTGAATTTTTAAAGGTTTTTTTTCACAGTGAAGTCTTATACAACAGTGACCTTTAAATGAATATACATGCAAATTAATCTTTTCACTGCTAATATAAACTTTCAACACTTTATCAAGCTATTTGCATCAGGACATATATATAAAATACATGGCAAGAGTGTCTATCAATGAGATGAGGTATTGTAACTATTTACATTATTTACATTGTTCAAACTGCCATCCTCATCTTCATTGCTATATTCACAAGTTGTACACTTCAGCCTTCTTCAGGTGATTGGAACAAAACCTACAATTCTGCTGCCTCAAATTAATGCTTCTTCATCTTTATATGGGATCTTCTTCATATGGCATCCAAATTACCTGAATAATTTATTTAAGACAAACTGTCCAGCATTCGTTGCCAAACAGGAAGACAGATACCATGTAACAGTTCAGTACTTTTTCTTTGTTTTTAACGAAATTTTTTCTGTCTCAAAATAATTGCTTAGTTTTTGGAGGGCATCTTTGGCCATCCCAATACGCCTTTCTTTCTCATTGTTACATGTCCCGTCCACTGTTAGAACACTTCCCAGATATTTAAATTTCAGTACTTTTGCTTGATTTTAGTATCCTCAAGCTTGTAGTTTGCATTTTATCCTCATCCTTTTGCTCATTCTGTCTTCTTGTAGTTTATGCTTAGTCCTTTCTTCTCGCTTTCCTTCAATGCCTTCTGTAGGAAGTTTTGTAGTTTCCTTTCTGTGTCTGCTATCAGAACTGTGTCATCTGCATGTCTTATTTTGTTAAGATTGTTTGGCCAACAATAATGAATCCTTGTTCTCTCAGGGTTGCCTTGATGCATGTATAGGTTTGACCAAATAAAAAAAGACACTACATCTTTTGTCTTGACACGCCTTTCTTTTTTGTATATCTGCTGAACTCATTTTCTGTCCTTAATCTTTTGCTTTCTACTACAGAAAATGAACGAAACTTTTCATTTTCTGTTTATAGACCCTTCTTCTTGTTCTCCTTGAACAGGATTAGGAGGAGACAGTATTTTCCTTTCCGATTATTGACAAGGTGTTTACATTTTTTTATCTTATGTTGATGGACTACAATGATGTCCTGGGAGATTTCTGATTCTCAAAAATGAAAACTTGATCAGGTTAGAAAGCCCGGTGATTTCTACAAATTTCAACATGAAATTTTTTTTCTCTAAACTCATTCTCTATCTATGTACTGCATTTAAATTCTGATTATTCTAATTCATCTTCAATATATCAAAGATTGATGAAACAGTTCAGAACAATTGCCATTAAAATATTTATAATCAAAGGTGGGAAAGCTATTTTGAAATAAGAATAGAAACCGAGATGCCATTACCGATAATGTTGCAGATTCTTCTTTTTGATTCTTTCAAAAACTAGATATATAGCAGAAGTGCTAATCAGAATGTGATACAATATCCGATATTCATTTTTTTCAATGATATAAAAAAATTAGGGATTTAGGTTTATAAAGATGTAAAATTAAGAACATCCAGATTTAATTAAGTTCAATAAAGAGATACATAATTGACTTAAAAATACTACCACAAAAAATGAATTTTCTAGGTATTACAATTTAATGGAAGAAATGGAAGACAAAATTGACTTAGAGAAGCTGCATTATATTTCAGTGGTTAGTAATCTTAATCTGTATGCCGCTTTCACCTATTCTTTTTAAGTAAAGTTTGGTGTATTTGTATAAGAAAATTTACCATTTTTTTAGTTGACTGTCAAAGTTGTTCATGATCTGATTTTTTGCATATAAACTAAAAGTTTTTTTGAATTTACTCTACTCACAGCATTTTATTTGAAAATTTCTTTTTATTCCTCATGATCTGACTTCTATGACGTCCAGTGTAATTTTTAATCTTATTTCTGATTTTATTTTTACTGACTTTTATGCAGCTTACCGCTTTGATGTCTGCTTGTGCTGAATGTGTGTTGATTCTTTTTGATACAAATTCTTAGTAAACTTTATAAAGTATCTATTCTAATTATTAAAATTTTAATATTAAATAAAATAATAGTACTATAATAATACTATAAAATAATAACTACTTAGAAAACATGGGCATATAGAAATTAGTCAACAGTCGAAACTGAAGAGTCATTTCTGTATTTCTAATAGTAAAACATAAAATTTTAAAAAATTTTTTTTGAGGTTATCTTCCATAAGATATTGTTCAACCAAGAATTTAAAATTTTTGTTGCTTTAACATCAGAGTTACTGGAATAGTAGTATTAATCTAATAATTTGAAATCATATGTATTTTTACCTGTTATCATTTTTGTTATATATAACAATATATTATTTGGTAATAATAATTTATCTGCAAAAATAAAATAGTTATCCTGCAAAACATCGAAAAACATTTACAAACGTTTCAACAGGGTTTCAATCTGTCCACAAATATTTCATTACTATTCTTAATTTGGGATATGTTTTGGTGAACAATAAAGAACCTTGTAGAGCCTTGTATAAGGTTTTTCAACCTACCTTATGAAAAAGTTCATACTTTATCAATAAAATTGAGATAACGCAAGGTTTATTTAAGAATTAAGTACTTTAAAATGAACCTTACGTTGAAAAATTAAGATCAAACCATGTTTTTTGACATAAATTCTTAATAAGAACATTTTACTGAATCATTTTTTCAGTATTTCACTTTACCAGATGGACTGATACAACAACTGGAAAATTAATATTGAGGAACTAGTTACAGTGTAGGATTGTACTCCGTTTTAAACTTCATCACAGAAAAGAACTGAGGTCACAAGATGCCCGCTAACTTTTTTGAAGACGTTAAATCTGACGGTGAAACAATATGGACGACAGAACGAGGATATGTATATATATAGAGGTTATCTTGAGGACAATGAAGATGGTCACAAACGGTAGAGGCGCAGAAGTCATGGTTAAGCAGCATTGATGGTCGATTGTTGAGATGGTTGACAGCAGGATGATCGCTGGAACTTGAGGGCTGAAGCTGATGTGGGTTGTTGCCAGGATGATCGCTTGGAATTTGTTAATCAGATGTTGGTTGATAAAGGATGATTTTGTTGGTTTCACTTTGAAGCTGAGTCGTTGACGGGGTGCCAATCCACCTCTTTGTCGTTCCAGGGGTGCCAATTGTTGCTAAAACATGTTGCCAACTCGTTGTTATGTCATTGCCGGAAAAACAAATAAAATGAAAATCACATAAAATATTTAGAAAGTTTAAATAACGTCATGTTGGCAAACAAACAAAAAAAACAACGTAACTTAAACAAGACCTTTTGTTTTAATGCGTCCTTTTTAGAAACATATATAAAGCTCTGGACCGCCTCCCAGAATGAGGCTTGCTTCACTTTCTTGTGACAAAGTCCAGCAAGAGATTTAAGCTCCACTGTCTCTATAATAAAATACTTTGAGGTTAGCTAAAGAGAACTAAGGTCTAAAATGACTAAGTAGTATAACAACTAGGTTTGTAACATAACCTAACTAAAGATCATAACCAAAAAGCCCTTCACGACGTGTTAACAGTGTGTAAGGAGCATGAATGAGAGGTCATCGAAATTTTTTTTTTTTCTGCCGGTTCAAGGATAGAAGGAGGAGGTAGGTCCGACAACAGCATTAAAAATTAAGATACAAAATTCAAAATAAAAAACAACTTTCAAATTTGACCTCTATTAACAAAAAAAGAACGTAGAGCGAAACACCTACTCTTGTATTTTATTTACATAAAAAAATTTTTTTCAACAGAATCTCTATGGTAATTTCAGTTAATTTTAATGCTCAGTCCAACGGATTCAAAATTGTAGGTATTTATAGAAAAAAAGCAGAATATTGTTAAAAGCTCCTTTATAAAAGAAATAAATCTTTGGATAGGTTAAAAAACTTCATAACAAAATTTTGAATACCATATTCAATCTTGTGAAAAAGATATAAAATTTTGATTGATGACAAGATAAATAACCTTATGCAAAAGTCTTTAATATAATCCATATATAAAGCCTATAGTTCTGGATTGAAATTTACTTTATAAATGATCGAATACAATGGGACAATGAATGTTGGTTTATACAATGTACATATGAAGGTCTTACCAATGGGTTAGAAAAAATTTAACTATAAATTTAGTTTGACCACTTTCCATGGAAATAACAATTGAGCTAGATAGCATTGCCCCAGGTTTCATCTGTGAGAAGGGGGGTTGTAGGTATGAAACTAATTCATCACCCATAAGGCGAGTATTGAGATTTTTTGATGTTATAAAGAACTGAAAATTTTTTTCCAACTTTCCTTTTAAATATTCCTTTTCAATAACATTTTAGGTGACAAAGTCTTATAGGATTTAAAGAAAATGTTTAAAACTGGAATGAAAAGTCTTTTAATTCCTATTAATATTATGAATTTTTTTATTATCTTAGAATAATATTGTCACACTAAAAATTTTTCTTTTTAATATCAATAAAATATTATTAGATCATTAAACTTTGCTTGAATTTTTCTAGCATTCAAGACAACTAATTCTAAAAAATATCTTTTATACAATCAGCTATTCAAACAGGGGCTTCTGTCACCCAGTTTTTTCTATTAAAAATTAAACGGACGAATTTCAAAAAAATAAAAAATAAAATAGAAAAACATCTACCTGTTTAATTGTATTTACAAACATATATGTACATGAATTCATATTAAGTCCAAAAGGTAAAAATAGTCTTTAAGTCTCTTTTAGTCACAAAAAAATGCGGTTTATAAAAACAATTTTTTAAAAAGTTGGTCGATAAAAATCTGTGGATGAGAAAAGATTTTGATTCAGTAAGATTAACTTCCGCCCTTGCTGTTGTTGTGAGAGATGATTCGTTTGCTTGCTGACACGTGTTTCTTTCAGCATGCGTTGAAGGTGAAACGGGGCTATGGAATAATGTCTTCTTGTACTTTGAAGAGATTGGAAATCTAATAAACTTCCTGAATTAAATCTTGATTTTATATTAAATTGTAACGAGAGAAATTTAAATGTTACAATTGGTCAACAATTTGCAAAAAATTCCACAAAAAAAAAATGTCGTAACAACGAATTGTATATTTATTTTTTTGTATATTTCGAAGTCGTTCGTCTCCAATCATTTTTCTCATAATGATTTTTTAAATACCAACATTTAGGAAACATTTGACCTGTATTTGAAGCTACAAAAAGTCATTGACATTGCAATATAAATAATAATATTCATAACGTGAACTTTATTTTTCAATAACATATGTTAATAAATTTTTTTTTTTGCGCAATGTTAAGCAACAAAACATTTTAGATGAACAAATCAGATTTCTCATTACAGAATAAAAGAACATAAATTACACTCAAAACATAATTAAAACTATTTCAAAATTATTATGATGAACATTATCTTGATGCAAATGTATCATCAACATAAACGTCCATTAGATTATCTTATGTTGAGTGTTCCAAATCTGATGAATCATACAGCCTTGAAAGACCATCCAAGATTGGATATCAACAATTTTTTGTTTTGTCGTTTTATTCCCCATCAAACGAATGGGTTTATGTTGAAACTTGAATAAGCATGGAATAATAATAATACAACACAAAATGTACGTAAACAAAATGTATTGAAACAATGAAAAAAGGTACACAATATTTACAGTTAGTTTTGGTATATTCTTGGGAAGACTGTTCCTGCAGAATGGGTTGACTAAATCGCAGTCGGGCAGAGTCTCTGGATTCGATCTCTTAATCTTTTCCCCATCTTCCGGTACCAACCCATATTTATATGGTCGGTACTCCACTTATGTAAATTAGGTGTATCATACACAACACCCTCCTCCCAAGCCTTGGAATTCCTTTTGATTTCAAATTGGCTTCCTATATGGGTTGATGATTATGGCTATTTCTTTGTAGATCCATTTGCCTAATTTTAATATTTTTTCCGTTTTGGATTCACGTTCAATGGGTCCGTCAACTTCCGTTTCCTACCGGATCTTCTTGGTTCAGGTGTATTCTGTGGAGGTTCTACCTGAAACATATCATACATTATATCAATGGGATCTTCGTCCTCATCCGGTATACACTCTTCTTGCTCTATACCGTAATCTTTTTTAAGTTGGTTTTGGTGCCTTTTATAAGTATTCTTCGGCCCTTTAATTATGTAAATCAGGTCACCGATTCTCTTGTCCACTATGCCTCGTTCCCAGAACTCAACGTTGTTTTTATAGCACTTGAAAAACACCTTCTCTCCGGAGTGTATCTTTTTCTCGCTGTATACATGGTATTTTTTACTGTATTTTTTCCTGGCAAAAGCTTGTCAAACACTGACTTAACTTTCCTAGCGAACATTAGTTCAGCTGGTGCCATGTTTGAATGTGTTCTCTGGTTTGGCGTGATTCTGTATACTTGTAAGAATTGCTGAAGCGCCTTTTCCGTTGGAACTCTTGAGGCTTTCTTCAGAGCTCGCTTTAAAGTATCGACAAATCTTTCTGCGAGTCCATTAGACCTCGGATGATACGGAGGCGTCGTTATGTGGTTAATTTGATATAACTCACAAAATTCCTTAAATTCTTCAGAAGTGAATTGTGTACCATTGTCACTCACAATACACTCTGGCACACCGAACCGTGCAAATAGTTCATGCAAAAAAGTTGTTGTGGTATTGGACGTAGGTTTTTACAGCGTAGTACTTCCGGGCATTTTGTAAAACTATCTACCACTATTAAGTAGTAAAAATCTTCTACTGGACCAATCTACCTCAAATCAATGTGTAATCTTGTCCACGGATGATCCGTCTTGGGCCATGGTTTGTATACTATAGGTGGTGCCTTAGCTGCTAACGCACACCCCTTACATCGATGAACCATGTTTTCGATATCCACATCCATTCCTTTCCAATACACAAAGCTTCACATTAAGCTTTTTGTTCTATTAATACCCGGGTGACCCATATGAAAGTCCCGAAGTATTCTTTTCTGCAACTTTTTTGGTATTACTACTCTCTCACCATATAATAAAACTCCGTCACCTATTGAATAAATCTCCTGCACTTTTTGGTCATTTGCTACCATTTTGCTTTTAATTTCTAAAATGAAATCATCGCTTTCAGCTTCTATTTAATTTAATTTAGCGTAACCGGTAGCTCTCTTACAATGTTGTTTACCATGCTTTTCACCTCATAATCTGCTCTGATATTTGCAATAATTGATTCTTCGAATCTTTCTTCTTGACTCGGTACTAGTCTTGATAGACTATCCGCATGAATTATCTTTTTTTGGATGATAGGTGCTTTATGTGAAAATCATAATTGAGAAGAATGGTTCCCCATCTTAACAGACGATTTGCTGTATAAACGGGTAACCCTTTCTTTGAACCAAAAATAGTGATCAGTGGTTTATGGTCCGTTTCAAGGATAAAATGTCTGCCGTGGATGTACCTGTGAAATTTTTGTATGGCAAAAATGATACTCAGTGCCTCTTTTTCTATCTGAGAGTAACTTCTTTCTCCTGGGAGCAAAGTTCTCGAAGCGTGTGCAATTGGTTTTCTAGAACCATCTGGCATTATGTGTTGAATACACGCTCCTATCCCGTATGAACTAGCGTCACTTGCCACTACAATATCCAGTTTTGGATTGTAATGGGTTAAAAAGAGGTCGGACGTAAGCATTTTCTTTATTTCATCAAAGGCTTTCTGACATTCTACCGTCCATTCCCATGCCTTGTCTTTTTTTTTTTTTGCAGTTCATTCAACGGAGCTCTTAAATTGTACATTCCTTTAATGAACGCTTGATAATAATTTGCAAGCCCTAGAAAACTTTGTAGCATCGCCACATTAGTGGGCGTCGGCATGTCTCTAATCGCAATGGACCTTTCCGGATCTGGACATCTGCCATTTTTGTTGATTATGTGCCCTAAATACTTAATTTCCTCCAAACCAAATTCGCACTTTGACTCTTTGACTTTAAATCCAAAGTCCTGAATTTTTTTTAATACTTGATTGAGATGCTCTCGATGTTAGTCGACCGATTCGCTCCTTACTATGATGTCGTCTAAGTAAGCGCACGCAAAGTCTAAATCATTCAGCATGACGTCCATAGCTTGTTGAAAAATGGCAGGTGCCACTTTTAATACCAAAAGGAAGCCTGTTGTACTTGAATAACCCTCTATGCGTGTTTATCCCTAGTAACTTCGAACATTCCTCTTCGACGGGAATTTGGAGATAGGCATCTGATAAGTCAATTTTTGAAAATATAACTCCACCATTTAGCTTGTTAAAAAATCTCCTCCGGACTCGGTAACGGGTAATGGTAGTCCTTAATTACCGAGTTCAACCCTGTCGAAAAATCAACGCAGACTCTGACTTGGTTTGATTTCTTTTTATGCACACAATCGGCGCAGCCCATGAATTAGATTCTACTTTCGAAATAATTCCCATTTTTTCCAACCTATCAAGTTCTTCGTTAATTTTCTCTACACTTGCGAAAGGCACATTACGTTTCTTTTAAAAAATTGGCATAGTATTTTCCTTTAATTCGAATTTGGCTTCAAAACTTGTTACATCTTCCAAGACCAGGTGTGAAAGTTTCCGGAAACTTTTTTAATTCCTCAATAATGTCCTGTCTTGTTTGCGTATTACTTTCTACTTTTCTGCAGAAAGAGTTTAACGGTTTATCCCACAATTCGAATGTTTCAATAAAATCTGTACCCATCAAGTTTTCTCCATTTTTCAGAATGAAAACTTTTATTTTTTTAACTATCCTGTTCAATTTCATGGGAAGTACAACCTCGCCTTCGAATTTAATTTCCTTTCCAGTCACTGTTCGAGCGCGTTTCGTTGACTTCATTATTGTAGGCCTTTTAAAATTTTCCATGTTTTATAGTTCATTATTGTTAAATCTGAACCCGAATCGAGTTGAAATTTGATATTCTTTTAAATATTTCAGTCGTCACATATATCCTCAAATCTCTATCTGATTTGATATTTGAATTTGTTTGACTAATTCGGCTATTGACTTTTTTTTTCGTTTTACAACGCGACCCTTTGTGACCATTCTTGTGGCACACGAAACATTTTTTATTTCTATATGGGCAATTTACCTCCCAATGTCTTTCGTTGCACCGTCTACAATTAAATGGTGGAACCATTTTTTTTTCCTTCCTCATTCTTTTCATTTAATTTTTTTTTCTATTTTTAAAATACGAATTTTTAATCCAATTTTTTTTCTGATGGGTAATTTGACTGTTTCTTCACTTTTTTTAATATAAGCAATACCAGCTTCTTCAATTTTTTGAGACTCTTTCTTTAAACTTACGGCCCGCTGACACTCCTCTGCTAACTTTTTTGCAGGGTAAGGTTTTGTTCAGATTCGAGTTTAGACAAAACTCTACGTCTTATTTCGGCACTTTTACTGGATACCAGACCTTGAGCAAAAAAACAACACTTGAATTCTTCAACCGTAATCTCTGCCAATCTGAAATTGTCACAATGTCTATTCACTATAGATGCATAAGTTAAGTAATCCTGATCGTCGGATTTAGCGACATTCATGCATAACCATCGCTTATGCCAAAGCGACATATTTGCTCCAAACAACTCCTTTAACAATTTCACTGTTTCCGAGAATTCCAATTCATTTGTTCTTCTCGGTAGAATAAAATCTACAAATTTGCTATGTTCTGCTGTACCTAGCTTTCTTAGTAATAGACTGACTTTTCTTGAATTCGACCAATTTTCACAGTCTGTGTGGAAAATATCTTTATATCGTTTAAAGTACGCTTCAAACGTTTTTCCTTCGTCTGGCACATAGTTGAAAGTTTCCAACGAATTAAATATGATGTTATTAGAATATGAAGAGTTACTTTCATTTGCCTGATTGTTGTTTAATTTCTCCAATGTTAACTTTTGAATTTCCAAAACCTTGACATACATTTCTTCCTGTTCCCTTTGACGTTGCTGACTCAACTCCTCTTGCTATTCTTGATAATTCTGCTGTGCTAATTGTTGTTCTCTTAATAAGGCAACCTGGTCACTTTGTTGTTGCAGACTCAACTGCTGGGATTTGAATAATTCAGCTTGACTCAACTGCTGGGCTTTAAACAATTCAGCTATGACTTTGGATAATTCCTCCATTTTAGCTGATAGTGTTCATGCAACAAAGAATATACTTTTTAAATTGTTTATCCATGAATATACTATAAGCAGACAAAAAAAAATTGAAACAACTTACGCCTTTTTTAATTTTATGTCTTGCTTTATAAAATATTGTTGAGCAACCAAACAAAAAAAAATAAACAAATTTTTTTTTTTTACAAGTTCGCTTACCTTTCAAAATCGACACGTTGTATTTGTGCTCCTTTTAATTCCATGCATGTTTTTTTTTAGTCGGCCAGCTTTTTTTTTTTTTTTCGGCCAGCATTTTTTTTTTTCCGTTATTTGTTTTACGCACCTTCCAGATTTTTTTCTGAGTGAACGTTCCTTTAAGCTTAGTCGTCCTTTAACTAGTTTTAACTGTCCAAACTTCAGAATACTTTTCCGTTCCATTAGATGTTCGACTTTTAATTAATGATTTTTTTTTTTTTTCAGTTCTTCCACTTGTCCCAATTATTGAAGGCTATCAATTATTAATTCTTTTTTTTTCCGTAACGTAAAGTTCTTTATACCTCGTCGCCATTGTTGAAACTTGAATAAGCATGGAATAATAATAATACAACACAAAATGTACGTAAAAAAAATGTATTGAAACAATGAAAAAGGTACACAATATTTACAGGTAGTTTTGGTATATTCTTGGGAAGACTGTTCCTGCAGAATGGGTTGACTAAATCGCAGTCGGGCAGAGTCTCTGGATTCGATCTCTTAATCTTCCTTTTCCCCATTCTTTCCGGTACCAACCCATATTTATATGGTCGGTACTCCACTTATGTAAATTAGGTGTATCATACACAACAGTTATTTAATGCCAACAAGATTTTTATTGCTGGTAATATTATTTTTCCAAAAATATATTGCTGGTATTAAAACCTATTTTTACACTTTCACAGTGTTTTGACCCCAGTTTGGTGGGGGGGGGTTAACTACTTGCCCATAACTGGGACCCTAACAGGCACTACCACCCAGGGTCAATGTGGACCTGGGAACACCAGCAATTAAGAGGTGGTTCCACAAACCTCCTAATCAGAGACCTTGCTGCTGGATGTAGTTTATTATCATACCCAGGATGCCCTTTTTTTTTCTGGATAAGTTAACAACGGTTTCTACATTTTCCCATTTTTACAAATTTACACAAAACCTTCAGTGGTGCTGCACACATAACTCCACTTATTGTATGAGATTTTTCCCCACGCGTCATTCAATTGTTCCACTCTTCTCTCACATTATCTTTAAATGCTTTGTTTATTGTGACGTCTAGTGGCTGCTTTATAGAGGTCAAACCATTTGGGATAACAATATCAGTATTCGTTCATGATAAGCGGGTTTTAGTTTTGTCTGTTACGTGACTCCAAGACATAGCCCAGATCAATATACTCCGTTCCTTTCATATACCCTACCTGACCATCTGCTAAATATTACTCACCTTCATCATCCATATATCCTTTTTTGTGAAAATGGGCAAATACACCTGAAGGGAAATTAATTTTAGGTTTTTGTGCATAAAAATCACCATTCATCTCAGTTTCATACCATCAGCCATGCATGATAGAAACACCATTCACCTTTCATGTCCTGTACCTTTAATCAGCACCGTTTTTACTCCTTTAACATTGACCATTTTGTTAGCCAACATGTCAAAGTCTAATGGGGTTTCATCCATATTTCCAGTACATGATAATGCAAAAAGATGCCATTGTCTCAGCCGAATAATTAACTGACGAAAATTTTATGTTCAAGATCTCTTGGGAGATTTAGAGTAATTTCCATCTTTTGTCATATTAAAAGATTTTTTTCTATTCACAAAACAACTGTACCAGTTGACAGTTGCTTTAAAATCTTTACTTTGTTCTTGGTTTGCCTTTCCTCATTTTAGCGCATATGCTCTGATTTTATTACTTGTTACTATGTAGCCACGATTCTTCCTCTGTTTCAATACCCATTTTGCAACATGATTTCATAATTCCAGGCAACAAGTCATTCCTTTTCTCATGGCACATTTCCATATTGGCATTTCACTTAAAATATCTTCCACTAGACTCTTACCACCTTCACCATCACATCAAATCTTCCTGCAGCAGTGCAACTCTTTGATTCCTTGGCAGCTTCAATAACTCTCAATTTGAAACTTTCTTCATTTCTATATATGATATAATTTAGGTAACAGTAAAGTCATTTCAGGCATATAATCACCTTTTTGTTTTTGCATGGATGAACACAACTTTTGTTTTTATTCATACAAATCATAAAAAATGTAATCATTATTGTTATTTTCATAAAGATTCATGTTAATAATTTCTATTCTTTTATTATTTTTGATTTGATAAGAAATGTAAGTAAAACAACATTTGTAATAAGATCAACTTTATTTTATACACATAGGAATCATGATGCTAGGCCCAACTGCTACTGGCAGCATAGTTGACCCTATATTTTCAGTCATCTTATACTGATAAGAGGCACATTGGTGTAATGGATAGCATCTCAGATTAAGGAACTGGAGAGCCAAGTTCGAATTCCAGCCAAATCCATTACATTCATTTACATGCTAATACCCTTGGGAAAGGTATGAATCCTCTTCATCTCCCCTCAGCTATGGGTAAATAGCAGGACGAACCGGGTTCTATACTGGTCTACTGCAGAAATGGCAACCTACTGCAGTAAAAAATCTGCCTTGTCAGTCATGTATCAAAAGATACATGATCGCCTAAGTGTCTATCACATATGGCACAAAACTGACTGACTATACTAGAGATATCAGATAAAAATCATAAAAATTTACTTAGATTTTGGCTTTCGTCTTATCTATAGGTTGCCTTATATGTGGAAATATATGGTATTTATTTTCTAATTTACATAAATCATAAATATATACAGTATGAGACAAAAATATGGACGCACCCATATAAAGTCAATTTTTGTATTTTTACCAAGGCAAGTGAGTAACAGAATTCGTTTATTAATACAGGTATACATATGTACATTATACAAGTCAAAAAAGGATTTAGTAACAATAATGATCCTAAGCACACTGCCTTAAAGAATGAATGTTATCCAGAGAGGAAATGTGACAAGGGTAAATTGCAACTCTTCCTGACTTTAACCCAATTGAAAACTTTTGGGGAATAATGGACAAGCATGCCCATAATAGGAAAGTTAACACAAATGAGCTTTTTCATGAATTAAAGGAATGCTGGAGAAATCTGGCAAAGGACGTTGACTTACTAAAGAATTCTATAAAGTCTATAGCATACCACAAAGAATTAAGGCCGTTATTAAAGCAAAATGTTACCCAACAAAATACTAAATCATTTTTTGACTTGTATAATGTACATATGTACACCTGTATTAATACCCTGTATTAATAAATGAATTCTGTTACTCACATGTCTTGGTAAAAACACAAATCTACTTTCTATGGGTGCATCCATTTTTTTGCATTGTACTAATATATATATATATATATATATATATATATATAGTGTGTATGTGTGTGTGTGTGTGAAATATAGAATAATATATTACATAAATCATAAAAATAAAGCATAAAAATAGATAAATCATCATAACCATAACACTTTTATTTCTTTTATTTAGAGTTAAATTTTATTTGTATACTTACTAGTTTTCTAGAAATTACTTCAAAATATCTAGATACTACAACTAGATGACTTTAAAGTTGTTCACATCAAACTTTATTTGAGGTTAGACAGATAGTTGGAAACAGACAGAAAGAGAGAGGGTGATAAACAGACAGAGAAAGAGAGGGTGATAAACAGACAGAGAAAGAGAGGGTGATAAACAAACAGAGAGAGAGATAAGGTGATAAACAGACAGAGAGAGAGATAAGGTGATAAACAGACTGGGATAAATAGAGATAGATGAATAGATAAAGAATAGATTTTGATAGATTGAATGGAATGGAATGAATAAATAATAAAGAATGTCACTTATTATCCTGGTGCTTTTCAAGTGTAATGAAGCATTCATAATATCAAAGGAACGCTTACAATTGTAAGCATAACTGATATGTCATTCCAGCAACAATCAGAAGCAAACAAGTTGAATACTAACCTGTAATTTCTTGCTATATGTTAAGCTAGTGAAAATTTATCTATGTTAAAACAAATTTAACCTGACACTTCCTGCTCTTATCTATATGGAAAAAAAATAAATAAAAGAAAGGCTTTCTAAAAAAAAAAAAAAAAAAAAAAAAAATATCCGATTTAAAAATTATTTTTTTTATTTTATTTTTTTAATAATCTCAGCCCAAGCAAGGCGATAATGTCACAGAGATGCAGGGAGGTACAGGGAGTGAAAGAGAATGGGAAGAATTTAATGAGGAGAAATAAAGAAAGGACAAGAAAACAGAAGATGCCAATTAATGTTGAATTTAAATTTTTGAAGATTGTAGGCAACAGGAAATCAAGAAATTGGAAGAGAGTTCCACAGTGAGAAGTATAAGAAAAAAAAAACTTTTTGAATAGAAGTGGAAGTTGCATTGAGCTAGTTCAACAGTAAAATGGAGAGACCCAGTTGTCAATCTAGTAGCATACTTAAATTCATGTAGTCAAGAAAGCAGGGGAAAAAAGCTTGACAGAATAGTTGCCATGAAAATATTTGTAGAAAAGACAGAGGGAAGCCACATCACTTCTGTGAGAAAGTGATTGAAATCAAGATACCTTGTCAGGATTGATTAAGTAATAAAAAATAATAATTGGAATATTAACAGGAAACATTATCAGTCAGTTTTTTTTTTTATCTTTAAAGAATAAATTCTTTCTAAGAAAAAAGTGCTTCGCTATTGGAACTGTTACGTTTTGCATATCTCTAGTAGTCATAGTACAGTTCTCCATGTCCTGAATAGCAACCGGGTTTGCTAGACATAGCCACCCCATGTTTTCCAGTTGTTCTCTATTTATACTTGTCTATCTAATTTGCATATGATACTACAGCAACATTTGGACAGTCTTTAGACACTATGTTTAAAAAAGAAAACACTTATAAAAACACAAGAAAAATTTAATAAAAAACTTAATCAAAGTAAATTGTCAGTCATTTTTTATTGAATCTTGTGTACAGAGTGTATCAAAAATAATTTTCCCGACACCAAAACAAGGTAAAATGCCCATATAAACATATATCCAAAAGGTCATCGTTGTACCTCAACACAGCAACTCATAACAAATGTTCAAAACATCCTTTGCTTGCTTCTACACACACATGCACCTGTCAGGTCATTGACAGGTGAACCCTTTCAAATACTCCCACACAGTGTCAAATGTTTTCATAGGTCCACATGACATGTTAATGAAGCACCTCTGCATTAGTAATGTCTACTGGATAAACCAATTGTTTTAGGTGGCTCCAGAGATAAAAATCGAAAGGATTGAGGTCGAGGGAACATGCAGGCCATGGCACTGGTCCTCCCCTACCAATCCATCTTAGCCCCATCATGCATGAACATGGTACACCCTCGAGCAGCTCTGGAAGTGAGTTTGAAATAAATCCCTGCAGACAGATCCTGTAAGACATGTTGAGAGAACATATGGACCTACCAGACAGTCACCTACAATTCCAGCCCACACATTATTCGTAAACTGATGCTGGTGTCTAGCCTGTAATGTAACATGGGGATTCCAGTCTGCCCACAAATGTTGGTTGTATAAATTTGATAATCCATCTCTTCCAAATATTGCCTAATCTGAAAACAAGACTGAAGAGACAAGCTACAGTTCAGGAGTTTGCGCAATATCAGCAAAAGTCCTCCCGTGGTGAGTGATCAGAGGGCAAAAGACCCTGCACATGTTGCAAATGATATGGATACAGGAGTTGCTCTTGAAGTACCCTTCATGTGATACTATGCGATATACATGTTAGGGCTACTTGACATGAGCTGATACCTGGATCGTCTCCAACAGTCTGTAGAATGTGTTCTTCATGGTCATGCATACGAGCAGATTTCAATCTTCCTCAATCCATAGTTTGTGGTGCCACATATCCAGTCTCAGCAATGCAACAATAAACATTAGCAAAGGTTAGATGACTTGGCTGCCTTTGGTCTAGAAACCCAATCTGATACAGCCATGCAGCCTTGTATCCATTACTATTCACATGGCCATATGTAAAAATCATATCTGCTAACTCACAATATGAATATACTGTCATTGTTAAAATGAGACAATTCATAGTTAACTCACTACTACAAAGGTTAAACATTGAAGACAGGCAAGCCACAAATGTGCATGAATGACAAGTGTAACCTACACTCCATGGTAACACAGCACCATCTACAATAAACTTTCTTTAAACTTAATAACTCCCAAACAAAGGATTTGCAGACATATGTTTTGATGGCCTTGTTTTTGTGTGAGGAGCCCACCCTCAAAGTTTGTAAAAATATTTCTGATAGACCTTGTGTGTGTGTGTGTGTGTGTGTGTGCATGTGTGTATATATATATATATATATATATATATATATATATATATATATAAAATATATATGATAAAAAAAGAATATAAACAACTTATTAACACTTCCACTTCAAAATTTCTCATATTATGCACAAGAAAATATGGTACACACATATATATATATATATATATATATATATATATATATATCCCAGTACAATGAGAACAAATAGAGTACACTTCCAACATTCATAACATAGTTGAGCAATATTATTTATTTTAAGATATTACAACAAAAACATGTAAGTATCGCTACACAATTGCAGTCAAGTTTCAACATATAACGATGCGTCTCCTCAGGCGATTGGAAATTACTGGCGAGTGAACAATTAATTTGGTTTCAAAAGCAAAATACATTCTCATTTTTTTTTTTAAAAAAATTCCACTAAAATTAAGGTTGGTAAATTAAAGATGATTCATAGAGAATTAAAAAAATTAAATCTTAAGATTAAGATAATTACTAATGTTAAATGAGTAGATTTTCTTGATGTTACGCTAGATCTTGATAATGATGTATTCCAATCTTATATGAAAAATAATGCCAACCCAATTTATATTCACCTCCATCTGTAATCATACACTTTCATCTATAGAACATAGGATTAGTAACCACTCCTCTGACAAAGATGTGTTTGATAAATATAGTGGTGTTTATAATACTGTTTTAAAGAACAGTGGTTACAAGTAGGCTGAAATCAAGTATAGAAAATATGATAGTGATTTAAAGAAAAGAAATAGAAAGATCATTTGATACACACCCCCATTTAACCAATTAGTCAGTACTAAATTGGGCCAGAAGTTCCTTCATTTAATTGAAAACATTTCCTTAAAAGTAACCCTCTTAGTAAAATATTTAACAGAAACACATTAAAACTAAGTTATAGCTGCACCAATAATCTTGAGATTATAAAGTTACACAATAAAAATTTTAAACCAATTTAATAATCTGGATTATAATGCATGTTCTAAGATAAACATTGTTAATGATACTAGTCAATGTAATTGTAGGAATTCAGACCAATGCCCATTGCAACACATGTTTAACTAAATCTCTTTTTATGTTAGTACTATTGCTACAATAGAGAATCCAACAGTTGAAAAATTCTATATTGGTAGTACTAAGAATTCCTTCAAAACTAGCTGGTATCAACATATCTTGTCCTTCACCAATAATACTTACAGAAATAATACATCACTTTCTAAATATTTTTGGAGTTTAAAAGATGATAATAAAACTCCTAAGGTGACATGGAAAATTTTTAAAATGGCAAGGATATGTAGATCCATGTTTTCTGTGTTTACATGAAAAATTAGAAATTATCAAGTTCTTTGATAAAAATTCTGAATTAACAATAAATTGTAAACACAGTCTATCTTTTACCTTACAATTCAGTTAAACTTTGGAATCTGACAATGTTTTTCTTTAGATTCTAGTTGAACTGTGTTGCACCATACATGGCTTATCTTTCTATTTGTATGATTACTTTGCATTTAATTTAGTTCAGTATTGATCACCTAGTAGTATCATTAACATCTTATATGGATGTATTGGTATTTAGTATTTTTGACATTTTATAGACTGATTGATATTATATGATCTTATATGGATGATATTTAATTAACAGTTGCATATTATTTACCAAATAATTCTATATATTTAGATTATTTACTAGTTTCTTAAAGAGGCCTCTTATTTAGCAATTACAAAAAAAATTTTATGTAGAGAATCCACAAAGCTTCTAACTAGTTGGGCATTCAGTTAAATTACCTCTCTACACCCACCCCCTGCTTTTATTTCTTATGAAAGTTGATTGTCTGACATGTATACATTTATTGTAACCATTTGTATCAGTATTTAAGTTAATGTCTGGCTGCTGTTAGATGCCAAATCTTGGCCATGACACATTTCTAAGATAATAATTTCTAATTTTTTCCTTTTTCACTTAGTTTGAATTTAATGTAGGCCACATTTGATTGGTTATTTTTTGTTTTCTTTTCAAACAATGAAGATGTATTTTGCTTTTGAAACCAAATTAATCATTCACTCACCAGTAAGTTACAAATGACTGAGGAGATACATTATTATGTTTTGAAACACAACTGCAATTGTGTAGCGATTCTTACACGTTTTTGTTGTAAAATCCTAAAATATATATATATATATATATATATATATATATATATATATATATATATAAAAATACATACAGACAACATATTTTCTTTGCATATAATATACAAAATTTTGAAGGGGAAGTGTTAATAAGTTGTTTATATTCTTTTTTTCTTTTTTTGAACTACTGTTCTCAATTTGGTCCATATAGACATTATTAGAAACACAACATTTCATATAAATACACTCTGGCCATCATCAGGTGACCATATTTTTGATTGATATAGGATATCTGTTGATTACTGGGTTACATTTCTAAAATGTGAAATATTGTAAAAAGACCCACACAAAGGTAGATAACTTGTATTTTTTATATTTAGTAAATACATAATATCATCTCAACAGAGTATTTTAACCACAATTTAAATATTTCCAAATGATAAGAAACTTGAAAGTTATAGAATTGTACAATTTTTCTCTAGTTATTACAATGACTGTAAGTGAACAATTAAAACATTTAAGAAATTAAAATAAAAACTGGAATTTCTTATTCAAAAGTCATTAAGTAAAATATTTTTTTCAATTCTGCAAGTTTTTAAGTTAACACTAAAAATAAGACATGTTACCTAATTTAACAACCACATTTAACAGATAGCCTTACCAAGTCCCTTAGATATTTTAATAAAATGAAACATGTTTGATAGTCTATGTCTTACAGATTTTTGTCTTCAAATCCTTGACCCACTTATTAAAATGAAAATCTTAAAAAAAAACATTCAATTTCATAATATCAAATTAAAAATTATTAATTTACAAGTCACAAAAATCATAATAGCTATGGGTTATCATTGCTACAAACATTATAACTGTTACGTTGATCAGAGAAGAAAGCTAGTATAGAATAACCTTTCCTTAAGGCTCTACTGAACTTAATTCACAGCAGTCAGTAATCAACAAAGGAAGAAGAACGCAGCTTTTAAAGAGGAATGGGGACGTGTGAAAAGTCACGTGGACAGTAAAGCTAGTTTCCTCTTTTTTTTTTTTTTCTTTACGAAAATATAACATTCTCCCCCACTTGCAAAAGAGATTGTAATTGAATAGGTTTTATAAATCCAGTCGTTGGATTGGTCTACGAATCCTGCTAGACCGGTGTAGAGGTAGTTCACCACTGGAAGAGCCAGACCTCTGAGAAGGCTAACTTTCAGGATTCTGGCTATTATTCACAGATTCATTTTCTGTAGAAGGTGAAGAAATATTAACGGGACCTGCATCAGGCAAAAGGGTTGAATCTGCATGGTCCACGTCGGGTTAAGTATTTTCAGGTCCATTTTGAGGTCCATCCGGGCGTGGAAAACGTGCCAACCGTCTCAGTGCCACCGAATCTTCCCAGCCATTATTGTGACATATTTTGGCATGCGTAGGATTGGCCTCAAGGAGTTCCACCACCTCAACGTTAGGGTCATATTTACTTCTGCCATCGAATTGTTTTAATAATACCTCCCCAGGCTCACAGAGCCAAACAGGCAATGCAGTACCGGTGGAGGACTGCCTTTCAAAATTGAACATTCGTTCGTGGGGGGTTGCATTCGTAGTGGTACATAGCAAGGAGCGGATAGCATTTAATGCATCATGTAGAACATCCTGCCAAGCACTAATTGGTAACTGTTTCGATTCCAGCGCCAGTAATATGGTATTCCAAATTATGCCGTTGTAACGTTCACATTGGCTATTTCCTCTAGGGTTATAAGCAGTAGTATTACTGAATCCAATTCCAAGTCATGTTAGAAATTGTTTAAATTCTCCTGACATAAACGAAGTTCCTCGATCGGAGTGAATGAACGAGGGAAGCCCAAAAATGGAGAAAATACTTGTCAGGCACTGAATAGCAGTTTGCGAAGAGCAATCGCGGCAAGGAAAGGCAAAGGCAAAGGGAAATCGACTATATTCATCAATGACAGTAAGTATATATCGGTAACCTGTCAGGGATACCGGGACAGGCCCTTTGTAGTCTATGGAGAGACGCTGAAATGGCGCAGTAGAACGGATCAGAACATTACTAGCAGAATCGAAGAATTGGGGTTTTATTTTGGCACAGGTCGTACATTCAGAAGTCACATGTCGGACTTCATCAAGCGAATACGGCATAATCTGAGACCTTACAAAATGCCAAAAGCGCTGTACCCCAGGATGTATTAAGGAATCGTGTATCGATTTAAGTTCCTTCAAGAAAGAAGCAGCAGCAGCACCACATACTCTGGATAAGGTATCCGCAACTGTGTTTTCATTTCCAGGACGGTGTTTTATGTCGTATGAAAAGGGAAGAAGTTCCATTTTCCACCTTATAATTTTATCGTTTTTAATTTTTCCGCGATTAGCAGGTTTAAACATAAATGATACGACTTGTTGATCAGTAATAATAGTAAAATGTTTCCCGGCAAGGAGGTCTCTCCATTTACTTAACACATTCGACTATAGCATATGCTTCTTTTTTCAACTATATGAAGTCGTATTTCAGAGGGGTTAGCGACCGAGAAAAGAATGCTACAGGTCGCTCAGCTTGTAAAAAGAGTGCCTCAATAGCCTTTTCTGAGGCATCGGTTTCAATAGTAAATGGCAATTCATCATCAATAACTTTTACAGATGACTCAGCAATGTCTTTCTTAAGTTTTTCGAAAGAATTTATAACTATAGGAGGCATAGGGAATTGTTTATTTTCGACCAGTGGACGAATTTTGTGTGAATATTTAGGTATCCATTTCGCATAGTAAGCAAACATACCAAGACACCTTTTTAACGAATTTGAGTCGGAAGGAGGAGGCATTTGTAAAAGTGGCTTCAAACACTCAGGATCAGGTTGGATAGTTCTGTTACAAATTTGATATCCAAGCACGTTAATAGAATGAAGTGAAAACTCTGATTTTTCCTGGTTTATTTCGAGGTTGTATGTCGAGGCAGCCTTTAAGAAACATTCCAAATTGACGTCGTGCTCCTCCTGGGTTTTACCGCAAACAGTTATATCATCTATATATGAAAAGGTTCCAGATAATTTGTTATCAGAAATGAAAGAATTCATAAATCGCTGAAAGGCAGAAACCCCGTTAGTAACACCCATGGGTATTCGTTTAAATTGGTACAGACGGTTTCCAGCTTGAATGGCCATATAGGGGCGATCTTCGGGGCAAATTTCAATCTGATAGTACGCTTTGGACAAGTCAATTATACTATAGATACGATACTGGGCTATTTGGTTTACGAGATCTTCAATTCGAGGCAAGGGGTAGGCATCAAGTAAGGTGAACGATTAATAGTCTGGGAGAAATCGACTACCAATCGTTTCTTTTTTATTAGGTGACGAAGTTACGACAATTTGAGCACGCCACGGAGAGTAACTTGTTTCAATTATATCATCCTCAAGCAGTTGTAGAATTTCTTTTCAATGAACCGACTATCCTCCATACGGTAATTTCGGGATTTAGTAGCAATAGGTTTGCAATCAGGGGTCAAGTTTTGAAACAACTTAACAGGAGCACAACTGATCTTGGTTAAAGCGCAGATTTTTAGAATATCCTGAGATCCACCAAAAGAAATAGTGATACTCTGGTGTAGTTTTAAGAAGGGCACTCCGAGTATAATATCCATACAGGAATCAGGAAGTACTGTAAAGTCAATTTGTTTATATTCGTAACCATTGAAGATAATGTCCTCAGTACAAAATTCAGATAATTTGAAGGAAATGGCAGATGAAGCCATGGAAATTACGAATTCCGTTTAGAAGTAGACAGTTTCATTGTTTTAACAATACGTTTTACTGATAAAGTTATCAGAACTACCGGTGTCTATGAGGGCAGTTAATCTCTTTCCTTTTAATTCTAAAGTTTTAGTAACTGGAGGAGACCTATCATCGTCTTTAGCACGGGCTACTATAATAGCTGAAGTAGAACGTGAAGGTGCCGGCATGGTAGAACGGCAAACTTTAGAAAAATGACCGAGTTTGCCACAGTTTCGACATATCTTATCACGGGCAGGACAATAGCGACGATTATCCTTAAAGTGAGGTTTTCCTCCACAGTTGTAGCACTTGCCACGAGCAAAGGCAGCAGACAATTGTACAGAGTCACACTCCGTATGAGAATCAGTTAAGTCTGAAAGCATATTTTTAGTAATAGTAGTGGAAGTGGCCTCCTCGGCAGAATCAGTAAACACATTTTTAGTCCTAGTGGTAGTAGCAGCAGTTGATCCAATCTGAGAAGTGTATGACTCAGCACGAAAGTGAGCCTGTTCTAAGGCTCTAGCACATTGAGTAGCCTCCTTGAGAGTTAGCGTATCATTTTCAAGCAATCTGGCACGTATTACAAGGGACCGGAGACCACGTATAAATGCATCACGGACAGATTCATCCCTGTAAGTAGTAGCAGTAACATCTTGGAAGCAACAATCAGCAGCAAGTCGATTCAAGGCCTGAAGATATTGGTCTACAGACTCATTTTCCTGCTGCAGACGCGTAGACAACAAATGTCTAGCGTGAATAACACGTGGAGACTTGTCATAAACACTTCTCAGCAATTCAACAGCATGTTCAAATCCAGAACAACCCTCGATAACATCAGCAACGGTAGTACCGATATTTAAATAAAGGACTTTGAGTTTGTCCGGGTTTAAAGAAGCAATAGTTGATAAGTAATAATTAAAATTACGGTACCATAGTCTCCAGAGCTTGCTAGCCTGAGGGTCTGCAGAAGATATATCAAACTTGTCCAGACGAATAATCTTGTCCATGAGGAATTAAGTTCAGTAAATTGTTACGTTGCTCAGAGAAGAAAGCTAGTATAGAATAACCTTTCCTTAAGGCTCTACTGAACTTAATTCACAGCAGTCAGTAATCAACAAAGGAAGAAGAACGCAGCTTTTAAAGAGGAATGGGGACGTGTGAAAAGTCACGTGGACAGTAAAGCTAGTTTCCTCTTTTTTTTTTTTTCTTTACGAAAATATAACAATAACCTTGGCAAAACAGACACCAATTACATCTTTACTGCCACTGCTAATAGTATCTCTATTAAGAATTGTATCATTTCATTAAATAAAATTGTTTTTCATTGGAATCATTCCTTATCTTCAGTCACAGACTTCTATTCCTGTCAATAGAATTATGAACTGGTTGTGAATATATTCCTAGATTTACCAGAATCATGCAATGAAAATGATTTCCTTCATTTTGTTTTGTCAAACATTGTTGCCAAGCTTTTCAGCAATACTTTTAAGAAACTAAAATATGCTAGTAAATTTCTAAATAGAATCAACTACATTACTTGTCATTCTATCTTGAAGACATTTGAAAGGGCTTGGTATGATTGTCTTCTTCACAAGTTGAAATGTTATGGCATTTCTGGACAAATTTTTGATTCAAAATCTTATGAATTCATGAAATGAACGTTATCTTGAATGGCCACTCTTCTAGTTCTTTTTGCATTAATGCAAGCATCCTCCAGAGCTCCATACAGGGACCCATATTGTTCCTAATTTTCATCAACAACTTTCTTGATGTCGTCAGTTCTCAACTCTGTACCTATGCTGATGACACAATTATTTACTCCTGTTTAAGTGCTAAGTTTGATCAGTTTAATCTACAATCTGTTGTTAACTGGGGCAAGAAATGGCTTGTTAATTTTAACACCTCCAAAACAAAACAGATCTCTTTTAATCATCTGAGGGAACCTTTTTTGCCTTCCATCAGCATGGCTGATGCTAACCTCCAGGAGAGTAACTCCTTGAGACGGAGAGTGGAAAAATTATATTGAATTAATTACTAGTCCTGCTGCTAGGAAAGTTAGCTCATTGTTGTGCTAGACAATTTTTCTCTCCAGAATCTATCTTACACATATATAAGTCTACTATTCACCCATACATTGAATATTGCTGCCACATCTGATCTGGTGCTTCTGCTATATATTTAGAGATTCTTGATAAAATACAAAGAAGAATCTGCAATGTTATTGGCCCTGACCTGGCACTTTGGCTTCCGTCATTTCTCCACTGCTATAACATTGTTTCCCTATCCCTTTTCTATAAATATTTGCATGATAATTGTTCTGATGAACTCTCCTCTATATCTAGACTTTATGAATTTAAGTGCAGTACTAGATTGGTAGCAAGGTCTCATAATCTCACAGTTGAAATGGCTACATGTAATTGTAAGTTCTATGCTAACATTTTCAATTCTCACACACTTCTCACTTGTGGAACTCTATTCCGACTTTTTGCTTTCCAGTCAACTTTGATCTTCAAAAATTTAAATGCAATGTCAATTGTTATATTCCATCTCCTTAATGTTTTTTTCTTTTTTTTTTTTCTCATATTCTCTCAAACTCAGTAATCCCTTGCATCTTAGTAGCTTTATTGCATTGGTTTGGGTGAATGATTTAAAAAAGGAAAAAGTTCAAGCCTTCCAAATTGGTGCATCCCAGAACTTTTTCATTAATGCTATATTCCTTCAGGACGCAGGTGATCCTGACTCTCCACAAAATCTTTTACTTTATTTTTTTTGACTTGCCAAGCAATCTTGAGAAAGAGTGGTTTTCCATTGCCTTCTGCATGAAATTCAGTTTTCCTGATCTTAAATTGGCTGCCACCCAAGACTAAACAGTCTAGTTTAACCTGATATTTAGCCCCTAGCTAGTGGAAGAGGAGACAGATTCATGCCTTTCCCAAGGGCATTAGTGCAACAGACTAGCCAAAAAACTGAACTTGGCTTGCCAATATCTGTTATTTTACCCAAATGTCCCTTCAATACTTTAGTTAATTACCTGTTATTTCTTAAGTACTAATTTCATTTGCCATCCAAATTTCTTTTTATATTCATTTTGAATTGTATATTTGGTTTAAGTAATGTGCAACAAAAAAAAAATGAAAAAAAAAAGTCTGTTTAACATTACAAACATTTTGGAAAGTTCTGCTCTAAGTCAATGCATAAAAGTATTGAAAAATTTACATAAAAAAGCATTTAGCAGGTATAATTTCCATAAGCAAGAAAGCTAGAAATAAAAAGCTCATTTTTATAGGCAATCAGATAGGTACTCTTCCAATTTTCATTGCAGAAGTTTAACACCCAAGTAACAAAAAGCCATTAAACATGCATAAAACATCATTTTATGCTCAATTTTTTTCTGCTAATCAAAAAAACAGAAAGAATGGAAAAAAATCCTGCTACAATATTTATAATATTATTTCTACAGTTTTAGAAGAAATGGATATATTTACATTTAAAAATCTTGTTTACTTTATGTAAACATTGCCACCATAAAATATCATAGCCTTTTTTGGCGTCATTAAAATACATCAATTTTTTAAAATCTTCCAAAATTTATCTAATTATTGGATTTAAATAAAACTATTGGCATTTATGTAAAAGAGGATTTTTTAAGAGTAGTTTATCTTCAAAATTTTGCAAAAGAATTTTTTTTCATGCAATTTCATCCTACCTTTTTTTTTTAATTTGATGAATTTCAATTGTTTCTCATGATGTATAACATTGATGTTTACATATTTTAAAAGTGAGTCCTTGAAAAATAAATACTGAAAAAATAAAAATTTGGGACCCAGAAGATAAGTCAATATGGCTGCCAGAGTAAAAAACAAAATATGCCCCCTTTCTGAATATTCTTAATTCTATTTTTTAATTTAGATTATAGAGCTACTATCTGTAAGAAAGTAACAACAATTTTATATTTCAATAAATGTAATCTTCTTTCTTTAATTTTTGGAAACGAATATCACTTTCAGGATTTTGTTTTAAAAAAACTCGATGTCCTTTTAATAAATGAATATACAAAGAAATTGGGAAAATATTGTCTCCAACAATTCTTAAAATAATTTTTTTAAAATCTTACATGACTGTTGGTTGGATATTATTATTATTATTATTATTAACTATAGGTGTGGAGACTCTTAAACCTTTCTACTTTTTAGTTGTCATTATTCTTGCACCAGCTATGTTGTAGCTAAGACACACTGATTGAAAGAACAAATAAATGTATGTCTTCTACATTACTTTCAACAGAATTTTCTAGAGAATTTGTAGAATTGACCAATATACTACAAGCTAATATTGTATATATGGACATATATCATACATAAAATTTGGATAATTGTAATATGCAATTTAAGGAAGAAATCTTAAATTTTACTAATAACTATTATAAAATGCTTTATTTTAGAGAAGATAAAGATGATGACAATGACGTAATTTCAAAATATGGCCAAGGAATAGATTATTTAAATAAGGATTTATATTTTTTAGATTAAGCCTAATAAAGTAGATCATGCATTGATTTCTCCTGTCTGCATCCAAATCATTGAAATATTTTGTAATTGTCTTCCATGTAAAATTCTTTTCAATTGTTCCAATACTTCACTTGTGAAAACACTATTACATATTTTTCTATTTTGAAAATATTTCTTCCTAAATTTTTTCACAATGAAAATTTTATTTCTTCAAATATAATAAAATATTTTTGGTAAAAATGATTAATTGAAACAAAAAAAAGTTTTCCTCACATAATCAACATTTCATGTGACATATGTTAGAATTAACTTTTAAAAAGTAATGATTGATCAACTAAAAAATCTTGATGATCAACAAAAAAATATTACAGAAAAATAAAGTTTAAAAAAATATATTTTTTATTAAACTTCATTTTATTCATAATTAAAAATGGAAGCAATTAAATTTCCCAGTTGCTGCAAGTTTCTTGTCAGCCAGTAATACAAATATTACTGACCCAACCCAAATTAAACGTTTTTTAATGTTTTGTAAATAAAATTTGAGAATTTTTTGGTGTAGTTAAATCAAGTGAAGATTAAAGTAACTATTTATAAAAATGTTTACTTTTTAAAATCTTTATATAAGTAAATATCTTAATTTTTAAGTAAAAATCTTTACTTTTTAAGAGATTTTTTTTTTACTGTTTACAATATCTAGTTTTCTGTCAGTCAGATAATAGCCATTCTTGATATTTTTGCCAATTAAGAACTAATTTTTACTTTGTTAATTAAATTTCGGGGTCTTATGTTTGACATGAAAGTAAGAAAAATTCAGAAAAAAAATTCATTTTTAAAATTTTAATATTTTTTAAAATGATGTTAAGACTTTGGTTGAAATACCTCAAATCAGAAAAGTATGACAAGCCTATTACAAAACAGCTATATAGATTTAAAACACTTTGAAGTGCTTGTTATACTCAAAGAGTAAAACAGAAGATAAATTAAACAAAGAAAAATTGAGTGCTTTTTATGAGACATCACAAAATATCACTATACAAGTATTTATTTAAATTTTGTTCAACTTAGTGTACATTTAGAACTGAACAAACATTGGATCAATTATGCTAATTCTTGAAGAACCAATAAATTACAAAACACAAGGGACAACTTCTCGACCCATGATAAGGACAAAGCAAGAAGCGTGTGTCATACTTTATCAAATATCTTTATAATTATTAGAGATAAAGAGACTAAATATATGCATACCATTCAATAGTAGATTAAAAAAAAATTAAACTTACCTCCACCAAGAAGTAATAAAGGCAGGTTGAAGGTGTTTAAGTAACGTACACAGGCAGCCAAACCTCGAGGTGTAAGATTAAAGGAATTCATGGGGTCACCAGCAATACCATCAGCCCCACACTGGCAAACAATGACTTCCGGAACAAACACTCGGAAAATTTCAGACAACACTCTGATAACAAAAAGATAAAATAGAATTTTTTGCTAAAATAACCTAAGCAGAAACTAAATGCATTAAATAAAAAAAGTATACATTGATTTATTTGCACAGGTATCTTTATCTTCATTGTTGAGGTCAAAATATTACAGCTATTGTGACCTTCGTCCTTGATCAGATGCTTGTGTAAAAAAAAGAAAGGCTGAAACATTGTGAATATAATTACCAAGATGACAGTACTAAGGATGAAAGTTCATTAGAACAGACCGAATCCAGAGCCTTCTCATTCCTTGGAGGAACCCGTCCATGATTGACCAAAACTATAGGACTCAGTCTGTCCTGCTATTTACTAATAGATGGGGAGAGAAAAAAATAGATTTATACCGTTGCCAAGGGTATATGCACTTAAATGAATGTAATGAACTCAACTGAATTTCGAACTTAGCTCTCCGATTTCTCAATCTAAGCCACTATCTATTATTCCACCATGCCTCCAAGATCTTATGGTCTATGTTGTCAAGGGATTATGCTTGAGCTTAGGGAAGAATTAACTGAAAAATACGGATTTCTTATGTAAAAAAACAAACACGTGTAACAGACTGAGAATAATCTTCACTTGTATAGCATTACAGTTGGAGGATAGATGAGGGGAAACAACTCCTTAATTAATTGTTAATTGAAGTTACTTCCCTTGCACATTTTTTTTTAGGGTGTTGATTTATATAATTATAAAAGACTACACCAGACTAAAGTCATCAATTTTTTTTTTTTTTTTGTGAAACAGTTTCTCCCAGTTAGCGAAAATCTTCTCCGAATCGTAAAATAAAAAATGCGATAAAATTAAGATGTAATTAGAAAAGCTTTTATTCATTTTCATGAATAGAGATATAAACACTAATGTTTAAGAAAAAAAAACATTTTTGATGAATGAATTTTTACAAGAAATGCTTCCATTTTTTTTTAAATTTAAAAAAATTAAAAATTTAATTATAATAATTTATAAAGTTTTAAATCTTTTAAATTTGTGTATTACTTTGTACCAGTTAGGCGATACAGTTATTAAGTAAAAACTATATTTTCTTATCATAAATGGAAAAGCTTACTACAATTAAATCCAAAATATTTCAAAAAGCATTTTGAATTTTGTGTGTGTGTGTGTGTGTGTGCATAAACATACTAATTTCTGTAAATACAGATGTCCATACACAATATTATCAAAAGTAAGAGTGTTAACTATAGCAAATTTAAAGTCAAAGTACCTAAAATTCAATAAAATATTAGATTACAGAGAATATTTTCTTAAATTTTTAAGATTATTGGGTAGCTAAAAATTACACTATATTCCTCAAGTAATTTGTGCAGATATGTTTCCCATAGAAAAACTTAGATGAACTTCAAACTGCCAATCAAGCTGTCAGACTGTGAACACCTTAAATAAACATCTACCACCATGTTAAAAAAACAATTGATATTTGTTTAAAATCAGATTAATTAAACTTTAAATCAGCTAATATTCCTCAAATAAAGTATCAGAAAAGTATATTTAATTTTTGAAAGATTTTTTAATAAAGAGAATTATACTGCACTGACAGATGGATAATAATGTCTAAATTCAGCAATTTTTAGTCATTTTCAAGATTTTAAAAACTCCTTCCAGCCAATTTCAATTAGTTTTGAAATGAAGCAAAGTATTTTGCTTATTGGAAATATTAAATTTAATCTATTAGCTTAGAATAATAAAGCTACAAAAAAGATGTTTCATTTTTAAAAATTCATTTTAAACCTTAGGTAGCTTGTTTTTTAGGATATACCTAGACTAAAGTGAAATTTATGTTGATGTGATTACACATATGCACAAAGGAGGGAATGCTGAGAATTTTAAATTTAAATTTTATATTTTTTTTTTTAAATATATGTCTTGGGTATATAGTCTATCCAATTTCATTTAGTTTCATTTTGCTCACATTTCCATCACTTTTGTAATTAAATATACTACATTATAATAAAAGATCTGCTAAAAAAGATAAAAGACCTATTATGCTGAACAAGTAATTAGTGTTGTTTTGTAGACAAAAACCCTTTTGTGCATGACAATAATTTTAATTTAAAAAATCCTACTCTAATTAAAAGAAAAATTTACTAAAACGAAAATGTATAGAAAGTGCTTTAATCGCTAGAACATCTACAGTAAATTTACATCCAGGTTCTTAAATTTCTTGTCAGATCTTCTATTTTCACAGTATGGGATATTTAATAACAAAGTGATGGAAATCAGTTAGACCATATATCCAAACATATACATTTAAAAGAAAAAATTAAATTTAAAATTCTCATCATCCCATCCTTCATATAAAAATGTAAATTAAATAAAAGGTTCAGTTCAAAATACCCTGAAGGTTAGGTGGATCGACAGACACCTGAACAAGGCCTGAGGGCACAATGGCTGAAATGTTGTGATAATAACAATAATGACAATGATATTAGCTTACTTTTACCCTTTAAAACCATACTTAGTATTTCAACATTTAATACTCCTTCTTTAAGTAGATAAACATTTTATGGGCCAAAATATTCATTTAACTTTAAATTTATAAATCATGGTTTGTAGATGTTGGCCAGTATTTTTTAGGATTTTTATGAACAGTAGAAACATTTCTAAAACTATTTTCAACATTGGAAGGTTTTTTTTTTTTTTCTCAATAGTGTAATACTTCAGAATTACATCTTGACAGCTGATCTTTCTGCAGATCTAGCTCTCACAGTTCAATGGGGAAAGGGACTGGCTTGTATCATTCAATGCCTCCAAAACAAAACTAGTAGTATTTCATTGACACTGAGCAGGCCCTAAATTTACTCCTGTCCTGATGAGCTGTCATAATCCTAGTGGGGCTCCTTGCCTCAAACGCCTATGGGGACTAAAACTCACTCCATGCATCAAGTGGAAGTTGTATATTCATACCATCATGAAAAATGCTTGAAAAATAGTCAGTTCCTTGTATAACATGAGAAACTACAACTCCTAGCACCATGCTCAATCTTTACAAGAACCAGATCAGATCACGAATGGAGTATTGCTGCCATATCTGGGCTAGTGCTACCCATTCCTCACTGTCCATCTTTGACAAAATTCAAAAGTAATTTTGAAAGCATGGCCTTGTGGGTAATTATTTTGCACCCTGCAACACCTTCCCCACAGATGAAACATTGCTAGCCTCTTGCAGCTCTATTGCTATAAATAGGTCAAGTGTCAAACAAGGTACATTCCTTAATCCCACCAGTTCAGACATTTACAGTTGAAACCCACCTTGACATGTAGTCAATCATTTTCTGATGTCCCGTAGACTCCACAACTTAAAAAAAAAAAAAAAAAAAAAACACTAGGCATTGCTGCTGTGGTTTTTACAAGATGAAGTTGCTAACACCATGCCCAAACAGTTGTGTCCTTCATCTAGGCGGCTTGCCAACTGTTATGATGCTGATTTTGGGTTAGTAGAGACAAACGCCAAATAACACGTAACAATAAAAAGGGTTTTAATAGGTTGGTAAAATGGTACAGAAATCGCCTGAGTAGTCAATAACTAGCTCAGCTAAGAACTTCTCTGTCTATCTATCTTCCCCATGTCAACTGACATGCCACTATTTAAAGTCTTTGTTCACAGACGCAGACAAGTTCATCTTCAAGAGGGGTGGGAGGTTTCCGACACAACACCAACCAAGGCTAAAGAGCCCAGCCCGCTGTGCTATTTCACCCATAGGTGGGGGAAGAGGCGGATTCATACCTTTCCCAAGGTTATTTGTGCATGAGTGAATATAACAAATTTGATCAAACTCAGCTCTCCAGACATGATGTCAAATCATCCTTGTTCCCTTTAATAACAGAGAAGTTCGACTTGCACAGCTTCTTCCCTAGAGCTGTTGCTTTGTGGAATAAACTACCAAGAGGATGCTTCCCCAACTACTAGAATCTTGGCCTCTTCAAGTCTAGGGTCAACTCATATCTATACTACATATCCTCATAGTATGCACCTTTTCTGTCTTTCTCCTCCCTTGCACGCTTGCAACTATCTCATTTTATGACCCTCTCTACTTTGGACCTTGCATTGGGTAAACAATAGTATAAAAAAATCTTCCAAGTTAAAAAAAGAATAAAAAACAATGGGTACAATTTTAATTTTTGTCATACCTTTTAAAGAAAGCAACAAACTCCAGATCTTTCAGTCCGTCTATAAAGGGAACATTTACGCAATGGTAAAGACCTTTCCCAAAGCCGATGTCATTTGCTTTGCCAGTTCCTTAAAAATTTAAAAAAAAAAAATTAAAAGAAAAAAAGAAAAAAGAAAAAAGAAAAAAGAAGAAAAAAAAAATGAAAAGAAAAAAAAAATGAAAAGAAAAAAGAAGAAAGAAAAAAGAAAGAAAAGTAAGAGAAAAGTAAGAAATTAAGAAAAGAAGAAAAAAAGAAGAAAAAAGAATGAAAAGAAAAAAGGAAGAAACATTAATTTATATATAATTCATTATTTCATAATTTGATGAAAAAAAATTTAATAGAAAAGATAAAAAAACTTGATCAAAAATTAATTCAACAGTTTTTGTTTTCATCTGCATAATCATAAGAAGAATGCAAAATATGACTGTTGAAATTAAATTCACATATCACTGGGAAAAGAGAAGTATTATTTCTGATGCAAAAACAACTGAAAATAATAACACTGATGAAATGAATTTCAATGGAGAAAATAATGACTTCTCCAGTTCTCAACCATTAAATTTTATTTTAATCATTTCACCCCAAATAAAGCAGGAATGCCACTAGTATGCAGGGGGTTATAGGGAGTAAAAGTGTATTGCAGACACAGTAGGGTGCAGTGCTGGTTTATTACAAAGTGGCCTTGTGCCAGACACCACACAAAAACCACCGAGTCCACAAACAATGTATAAAAAATGCGTGAACGAACAGAGGAGAAGTAAAGTGGTCATTCAACACGTGCATTAATTACAAATGTCAAAAAGATAGCCTGAATAGAATGACAAAGGCGTCTGAATGCAAAACGTGTAATTTTTATTAAATTGAAAACAAGTAGGTTATCTCGTCATTCGAGATCAGAGAAAATGTTCCGCGCCAAAACAGGAAAGCAAGATGGACAAGGCGGGGAAAAAGGTTTATCAGAATGAAAAGTTCTGGAAAAATATAACTCGTTAACACAAGGTGCAGGTGTGCACAAATAGAAACAGTACTCACTGTTTATTTGGCATTGTAAATGTATGTGATTTTTTTTTTTTTTTTTTTAAGTTCAGGTTCAAGCTAGAGAGAATGTTCAGTCATCTCCGATTTTTGGTCGAAAGGCAAAGGGGAATGTAACCAGTCGTTAACTTAAGGACATTGAATTAACTGCTGAAAATTTTTATCGGATTGATGTGGACGTCTAGCCAAAAGGACGAAGAATTATTTGCAATTGGTTGCATCGTCTTGGTGAAGTTACTTATGGCGATTCAAGAGAGACAAAGAATATTTGTAGTTAGTTGCATCGTCTTGGTGAAAATTACTTATAACGAACCAAAAGGGACGAAGAATTATTGCCGATAAGATATCCCTGTCTGTATCATGGTTAATTGACGAGGGATAAATGAGTCAACTTCTTGGATCGAGATTTTTAGACCGACTGAATTCAAACGATTAGTTTGTCCATGACGTCAGGGAAAAAACGGTAATTTAAATCTGTTAGACTGGTGACATCAGCAGGAGCTGGTCATCGACATAACTTACTCTAGTTAAAACAAAGAGATGGCTTACTGCTATATTTAGCTTAACGAGAGAGGAAGGGGCGTAATCAGTGGACGCGCGCGCACACGCACAAGTGTGGAAGAAAGGGAGGAAAACTCGCGCGCGCGTAAAATGTAGATGGAATTACTGTATTATTCCATAAGTGAAAGAGAAGACTTAGTATATGAGAGGATTGAGGAAAGGACAAAGGATGAACGGGATTCAAGACAGAAGATGGTGATTGATGCTGCATTTAAGTTTTTGAAGTTATCAGGGAAGGGAGTTTCACAAGTGGGAAATGCAAGAAAAGAAACTCTGGAATAGAAGTGGCAGTTACATTTAGCTATTTCAATACTAAGTAGGTAGGACCAAGATACCAATCTATTATCATGCTTAAATTCATGTAGTCAGGTCACCAAGGTAAAAAAAAAAAAAAAAGCTTGTCAGAGCAGCTGCCATGAAAGAATTTATAGAAAAGACAGTGAGAAGCTGGTAACTTCTTATTTCAATCTTTGTAAATACCTCCAGTTACATATAAAGATATTAGCATCAGAGCATTTAACATTAGAAGACTTGTGAAAAAAAAAAAAAAAAGCAGGAATTATTTGCTTAGGACACTGATATATGTTGTCTCCAAGAGACCAAAGCTTACAGCCAGATCATGTTGAAACACCAGTTCTCGTACGATCACCAAAGTTAAGCAACATCAAACCTGGTCAGTACCAAGATGAGTGACAGCTTGGGAACATCAGGTGCTGTAAGCTTGGATGTGTGTGTGATGTAATGAGGAACAGCTCAGAAATGGAAATCAGAGAGCCGAGTTCCAATTCCAGGCAAGTTCGTTATAGTCATTTATGCACAAATACCCATGGGAAAGGTATGAATCCGCCTCTTCTCCCGCCAGCTATGGGTTAATTAGTAAGACTTGTATCAATAAATTATTATTATCTCTAAACAAATTCTTACAATCTAAAGATATTTTCTGTTTTCAAATAACCTGCAAAAAGTTGATAAGCTGAAAAAAAAGCAAATCAATCAATGAAAATCCAAGACGCAAAAATCAAAGAAAGATTTTATATTAATTGTGAAGTTCAACAGCACATTGCTTTGGAAGTATACAGTAAATATTATGAAAATAGTTTTGTCATCAATACAAAATGGAAGAATAACATCCATAGACATTTGACAAAGTATCAGGACTTGGAATATAACAGCATTATCTTAATGTTGCCTACAAGAAATTATCAAATAAGAAATGAAACAGGGTAAATGTTAATATTCTAATGATTTGGGAAACTAGATGAGCAAATAATGAGGATATTGTAAGTGACAGATAGAGTCATAGATGCAGGCGGAGAAAAAATGAAATAGAAGTCAGACTTGTATTAGATTAATGTGTAAAGAAATATGTTCTGAAATACTGTCAACTGACAGAATTCCTCTAGTTAAGTTGAAAGAGAAGCCATTAAATACATCCATTATAGTAATATATGCACCAACAGCACAAATCATGGAAGAAAAAATTGATATATTTTTCAGCACACTGGATAACATTAAAACTCAAAGCAATAATCATCTTGGGAGACCTAAATTAAGATCTTTATTGATTGATTCATTCATTTTTCTACGTTTTATCAACCCAATGCAAGTTATTTAAAACCAGAAAATAATTTTAGATTACAAGAATTTTCTTTTTTGGGTGGGGGAGATGATGATTTTAGTGACACAAGTCTTACTAATTAACCCATAACTGGGAGGCAAATAGGTGGATTTATAGTTTTTCATTATATTCACTTACATGCAAATGCATGTAAGTGAATATAATGAACCCCAACTGAAATTGGAACTCTGCTCTCTGATTAACAATTTCAAGCTATTATCCATTATACTACACACACATCCATGCTTACAGCACTTGGTATTCCCATGAGGTCACCCTTCTGGGTACTGATCAAGCTCAACGTTGCTTAACTTCAGTGATCATACAGGAACTGGTGTTTCAACATGATGTTATGTCTTGAAGACAGAAGGCATAACTTCTGAAATGTGATAACAACAAAGATGAGGACACTAGTTCAAATGTAAATAATATAAACAAAATTTTAGATTAACATATTAAGAATGTATTTTCAACTTTCTGGAAAATCTTACCTGGAAAAAATCCAGCTGAGAATTTATGAAATGAAACTGTAAATACTTTAGAAGTGGCAGCAAATGCTTCTTCCACACCTGCAAATAAAATTATAAATGTAATAACTTACAAAATATCTTGTCGATACATATGCCTTGAAATTATAACCAATTTTAAATATGGTAGGACCTTGCAGTATGAGTTTAATTAGTTCCCAGACCAAACTTGTATTGCAAATTACATGTATTACAAAGCATTTTTCCCCACTAAAATTAATGGAAGATTAATTAATCTATTTCAGTTTCCCCAAAGCATCAAAAATGTCTATCTTAGAATTTAAAAAATAGAAAACAAACAGTAAAAAATTAAATCGCAAAAGTACCTGTAATAAGAACATAAGAGAGAATGAAAGAAATAAACAGCTTTTATTAAACTACAATCCATTCATAAAAAAGTTTCTGGCATTTTCACTCAGAACTTAAGGACTTCTGTTGCATTTTATTCACTTTTGGTACTTGCAAGTCATTTCTTTAGAAACTTAACAATTGAAATCAGTTTCATTCTTAATTTCAAAATGCCACAAAAATAGCCGACACAATTTTTGTTGAACAAAGCAACCACACGACTTGCACTTGGTATTTTTGCACAAAGTCATGCACCTTTTATTCCACATCAGCAGCACTTCTTTGATCTCACTCATGGGGACAATCTCCAACCCACTTTCTTCCTTGGCTAGTTCCTTTACCTCCTCCATGTTTTGATGCTGCTGAAGCAGCTGAAGTTCCTCTGTCATCAGCTCCACTCTGTGCTTGTTGATGAGCTCATCAGCATTGCTCACGTCAACCTTGAGGCCTAAACACTTGCCAAGAGACACGGGTTCATCTGTAGTGAAATTCTCAAATTCCTTGTCAGAGATGCATTCAGGCCACAGCTTCCTCCATGCAGAATTCAAGGTCCTACTCGTCACATCCTGCCAGGCCACATCAATGATGCAGAGGCAATTCACAATGTTGAAGTGGTCCTTCCAGAAATCATTAAGGACTATGTAGTGAAAACTGGAATGAAAATAATCACCCACCTGATCGAAAACGACAGCGTATATGTTCTGCGTGCAAGGTTTATCTTTTTTGACTGGTAAAAACATGGCTGCCTCGGCAAGCTTATATTGCAAATGGTCACGTATCCTCACACAGGCGGTTGCATAAAACCACGGAAAGTGAATTCACACATGCAAATGAAGGAGGGCAGAAAAGGACATAAAAACGCTGAACACTCATCACTTGAAAAGAATCTTCTGCAACGTTGAAGAAGAATCATGTAAAGGAGAAAGCAGAGGCGCAGGAAGAGATTATCGAGTAAATTGAGAGAGTTTATCAGTCGTTGTGGTTTTACACCAGGTGCACCAAGTGAATAGTGTGTTTGTTCAGGAATGTTGTCAGTCATCACGGATTTGCACCCGGTACAGACTACATTTGTATTCTTGGTGTCATCAAATCACTGACAAAACAGGTGCTTAGTATACAATTTCTTAAAATTGGAAATCACTTGCTTATCCAGAGGCTGCAAGATAGGGGTGGTGTTCAGTGGCAGGTAAAGAACTTTAATAAATTTAAAATTTTCCAAGATTTCATTGTAGAGGTTTGGAGGGGTGTCCAGAGGCATTATCAAGGATGAATAGGGCCTTCATAGGAAGATTGCTCTTTTCGATGAATGTATAGACTTGAAGGCCGAAAACATTGTTGATCCATTCTATAAAAAATGGCCTTGTGACCCAAGCCTTACTGTTAGTCCTCCACATGATCTGCAGCTGCTCAAGTGGTTCTTGGGCCTTGTACAAAGTGAACATTATTACAAGCTCACTACTCTACCAGTATTTCCATGGGAATGGTTCAGACAAAATACATTCCTTAGTTCCACCAGTCCTAACCCTCATGGCTAAGACACACCATGCCACACACACATTGTAGTGTACCACTCTTTGTATTCCATTGATGTGGCATGAGTTCCACAGCTTCTTCCCTCGAATCACTACTTTATGGAACCGACTCCCAAGAGGATGCTTCCATGATCACTACAATCTTAACCTGTTCATCTAAGGTTAACCATTATCTTCCCCACATATCCTCATAATCTGTGCCTCTTAATCTGTAACCCTCTACCAGAAGTGGTTTTTGGGCCTTGTACAGGGTGAACATTATTGCAAGAGAAAATAAAGAAAATAATACAAAGAAGCCAAAAAACAGTTACCATCTCCATGATGGAGATCCAGATCAACATAAAGGACACGGTCATAGTCCTTCCTCAATTCTAGTATTGCCAGCACACAGTCATTGACGTAACAGAAACCAGCAGCTGTGTCTCTACAAGAGAATTGGTAAAACTTAATTATCAGATTTATTTTTCAATTTTACAGTAGTCATCAAAGAGGATATTGCAAAAATAGTTAAAATATAAACCAAAAAGTTAATTCTGTTTTTGTCATTATATGACATAAAAAAGATTAGTACTAAAAAAGTACACAAACCATCAAAGACAACATACTAAAATTACAGGGTGTCCTAAAAAGTTGACATCATTTAAATTGTGAATACCTGAGTAAATACATGTTCCAGGTAAATGAAATTAAATAAGTTTCATGTTGAACAATAAAAGATTTATTTATCAAAATTCAAACAAGTTATTCAAAAGGATGTAGATTTTATAATTAATTTCACAAAGCTTCACAAATGTTCAATATGTGCACCACCTGCCAAACACGCTGTAGCATGTCTTGCATAACATTCTCTGTCACTTCAGTGATTCTCTGCTATATTTCCTCTAGGATTGTAGGAAGAACAGAGATAGAGACCTGTCCTTTCACATAGCCCCATTGAAAAAAAATCACAAGGTGTCATGTCAGGTGAACATGGTGGCTATTTCAACAGCACATTGTCATTATCATTGGCATGCCCGATGCATCTTCCTGGTAGATTCTCATAAAGATAAGTCCACACAGTCAACTTAGTTTTTGCACATTTTGTTAAAATTTGTGATCATTTGAGCAAGAATTGGCTATGTTATTAGATTACAAAATGATGGCAATTTTTTTTTTGGCGGGGGGGTCACTTACAATAAACTTACAACTTATATACTTCAAGATACAAAAGGTAGGAATATAAGTTAAATATAATTATACAAAATTATAAAAATAATACAAAGGTACACACAAATATCATGGCATATCTACATATGTAAATAATATGTATATATATATATATGCATATATGGTCACATATGAATAACCACATTTACAAAAAATATTAGATTATGTTTGTTTCTATCTATATATCACTACCTTCTATACAATATTCATATGAAAAAAAAGTATATATATATATATATATATATATATATATATATATATATACTTGCCATCCTTTTGCACAAGCTCAGAGTCGTGGACTCCATACAGGTACCATATACACTAGCTGGATGTTTTCCATAAAAGCTGTCTGCGTGTAATCTGTGGAGCTAACCTTCAAGATAAGACATCTAACGTAGACCTGTTTAACAGGTGTAATATTGGAGGAATCGAGACTTTTATCATACAGTCTCAGTTACGATGGACTGGTCATGTCTTGAGAATGTCTGATGACAGGATACCCAAGATCTTCATGTACAGCCAGTTAGATCAGGGCTACAGGAATGTAGGACACCCATGGCTAAGATACAAAGACAAGCTGAAGAGAAACTTGTCAGCTGTCAATATATCACATAACATCCTTGAGCACTTAGCCTGATAGCAGGTAGAATGGAGATCAATGTCTTTTAATGGAATCAGCAGTTTTCAATCTGCTTGTCTGAATTGTCTTCAACAAGCTAGAGCAAAATCTAAGAGGTCAGCCAATCTAGGAGTGATCTCATCCCACAATCATCACTCTTGCTCCATATGTGGCCTCCTTTGTAAATCACTATCGGGTCTTAAGTGCCACTTAAGATTATCACACAAAATTTCATAACTGAAACAATTAAGCTGTCAGATCCTCATACATCGAAACCAACAAGAGAATCCATTATTATATATATGTATGTATGTATGTATGTATGTGTGTGTGTGTGTGTGTGTGTATGTATATGATACATCCATACGTATACACAAATAGAAATATAGATAAAAAAACATTCATATATAGATATAAAAAGAAATATATTTATGATTGTAGCTACCCATATATCTAAAGAATATATATAAATTGTAGATACATCTCAGAAGCATAACATCACATGTGTACTTACATACACACATAAAACAAATATAAAGCCACACACACAAACATACACGTCCTACTCATATAATAGAAGTGACACAATACATGAAATACATATTGTGACTAATATGTGCTTAATCATTAGATATGAGAAGATATTAAAAAAACAAAAACTCCAAGACACAAATAAATATAAACTAATTCAAGACAGTTATTATACAAATAAATATTCAACTACAGAAAAAGTAACAGAATGAATTAAAAAAGGAATGTATAGACTTCAATTGAAATCAATAAGGTTCAACATATTTTACAATCACATTAGTCCAGTAGATATATAAAAATTTAAATTATGTAACATGAAATCAAACAAAAATCTAAATAAATTTCAAATATTAAAATATAGGTAATTATTTATAAATGTATGTATATATAATTTATGTATGAATATAGATGAGCATTTGTGTATATTGTTACACGTGTGTCTATGTGTGTATTTGCGCATGTAAATAAACGTATGTATATATGGGATTTGCATGAATATGTTTGTGATATATATATAAGAAGAAAGCAAAATCTTTAATATTACCCTCAAATATTATTCCATAATGAAACCTAAACCTTAAGTAAGTTTACCCATAATATAATAAAGAAAAAATGCATTCATAAATTAGATTAAAAGTAAAACTAATAAAGATGTTACCGTAACTATTTTTACAATATTAAGGAAGTACGATTGGTCGGGTAAATAAACTATTATAATTTAAAATACTTCTTTAATATGTTCTCTATAAATGTGTTAATAAAAATAGTAGTTAACTTATATTAAGTCCCTAAACTATTTGCTTAAAAAATTAAATATTTAAATTGATAGCAATCATCAAATTTTTTTAGACATCTAAATTTCTATCAAGCATTGAAATCTATCCTTTACATAAATTGTTAAAACCCAATTACAGCCTCTTTCGATTTACTTCCCTCTCCCTCTCTCTCCTTGCTGTAACACTCATTTGTATATATCTGTATTACTGTTTTCTGTCTCCTCTTTCTTTTTCATTTTTCCTTTTTCTTTTCTCCCTACTCCCCTTCCATTTCTATATATCATTCCCGTTAAGTTAACCATCTAAATAGGTCAAGGTCTGGTCACTCCTCCTACCCCAATATAAAGTACACTTGAGAGAGATATGAAATTAACCCCTCCCTATACTCTACCATGTCTCTTTAACTATCCCTCTCACACCCTCTGTTAAATTACAAAAACTTACACTACCCATCAATTTTAATCTCATTTTTCGTTTTATTTCGTTGTTGGAAGTGCTATCTGATGATCCGGTGTCCTTTTGAAAGGACTCTGGTGAAATAAATTATTATAATGGTACCTTAAAATGGTCTGTTTTCTTTTAAATATTAGCTCTGGAGTTACATTGAGCTCTCAGGATTTCATCCTCCTTGAGAATACCCATACGGATTACCAAGTTCTTCATAACTTAAATATATATATATATATATATATTGATAATATTAGTGAATTTTTATTTTTTATACCCGGAGTTATATTTTCCGATTTCTTTTTGAATTTGTAGATCTGATGAATTGGATCGTGATTACGATTCCAATGTAATAAATTATAACCATGGAATATTAGTGTTTGAGTTTGTTTTATTATATATATATATATATATATATAAAAAAAACTTTGGGCCACAGAATTTAAATATGACTTTGAAACTGACAGAACACTTTTAAAGGAACATTTTTTGTCCAACACTTCTTCAGAAAGATTCATTAGAACATCAATAATTAAAATAGCGAAACTGAAAAAGGTAGACACAGGCAGGGATTATATATATATATATATATATATATATATATATATATATATATATGAATTTTTTATATATACAAAGTAGAATTTTAGGAAAATATGCAACAAAGTGCGTAAAAAAGGATGAAACATGTTACAAGGAAAAAATGTTACACTTTATCCTAATGTGTGTGTGTGTGTGTGTGTATTATATATATATATATATATATATATATATATTAATTCATATATGAAATTTGTCACTTAGCTGATTGATGTCATATTCAGAAAGCCAACTCCAAAGTTTCATAAATTAACCTTTTTGTAACTGTTCAGTCCACTTGTCAGGAGGTAGCAGCAATTGACTACCAATTTTCTCATTTTTGTTATAGCTCACCAAGTATATGATAACATATATTTAATTAGCCATAAATGGAAGGCAATGTCACAAAATTTTATGAAGCATGAACCGAATTTCGTATCTCTTTCGGATATATCAAGTGCATTAACATGGCAGTTTTCACTTTGACAAAGGAAATGAAGAGGTGCACCATACTCATGGCACTAGCCATCGACCACAGTGATTCAAAGACAGTGAGCTTCTTGAAAGTGGTCAGGTGAACAAGGAACGAGGAACAATTGATGTCTCTGCACAGAACCCAGACAGGTATCCGCATCTGTGATGGTTCTGGGCCATATGAGTAATGAGGGTCATTTCATGCCCACCCACATTTTGCCAAAGAGCCTTGGGGTCAATGCCACCATCTATATCAAGGTACTAGACAGTGTTCAATCAAGGAAATGGCCATATATGCATGGCAAAAATCTGCTCCCTTCAGCATGATTGAGGAGTAGTCTGGCCAAGAATATTCCCTATCATTTCACCATCAACAGGTGAGCAGCTCTTCTGATTTAAATCTCCTGGACGACTACATTCAGGACATTATTCAAAGACCAACATGATGCCCAATATGATCAAGAAAAACCTGATCCAGAAATGTAACTTTATGCAAAGCAGCATCATCATTGTCCCTAAGAATGAAGATAGTTCTACTGAATAAACGTTTTTCTGTGTTTCTAAGATGAATCTATGTAGAATTTTTTTATTGAAAAGTAACATTTTTTTTCTATTGAATATCTTTAATTTTCTTTATATTTTTCTCTATTGAATATCTCTGATTTTCTTTATTTTTTCTCTATTGAATATCTGATTTTCTTTATATTTTCTCTATTGAATATCTGATTTTCTTTATATTATAATTTCTTTTTTTTCTACTGAATATCTTAAATCTTCTTTATACAGGCATCTTTTGATTAATGCATTTTTCAATTAGTGCACTGAAAGTTCTATATACCAAAATTTGATTAGTTCATACATAATACTCAGTGAGGTAAAACATTCTTCAACTTAACCATAGTAATTGAAAACTGATTTTTTTATAGTTACCAATGTGCACATTAGCCACACTAATAAAGAGATTCCTGTATTATAATTTTCTTTTCTATTGAATATCATTGATTTTCTCGATAATTTGTTTTCATTTACTTGGTACACTCTGTATATAATTTTATTTTAATCTTTTTAATTCACTTTTGTCCTAATTTCTTTAGGAAAGGCCTGAATTCATCTCTTTTCCTGCCAGATGTAGAATTCTAATTCATGAAGATGGCAATAGGAAACCAATCAGTTATCTTTCCCAAGAAATTGTAGTAATTCTCAAATACTAAATAAAAGGAATCTGTGGAAAGCCATGATTGCATAAATCTTTTAGAGGCATTAAAAAATGAAATAAAAAATTTCTGGCAATCTTTAATTTTCAAAAAACAGTATGTCAAAATGATTTTCCCTTGACTCCACTAATATTTTAAATACCTTCACTCCTCAGCAATGTTTATTGTTTTAAAAAGTGATGATTAGGATTTTAATAAAACTTAAACATATGAAAGTGAATTTATACATTTTCTTTGTTTTTGAGAATTGGCAACAAAAATAATAAAAACTACTTATTAGATTGTTTATTACACTATTTATTTTTTATATTGTTTATTAGAATGGTTGGCAAAACATCGGCTAATTGCCAATCAATTCAAACTTTATTAAATAACAAATAATATGAACTTCTTTATAGTTGATTCAGATATTTTAATAATTTAGTAAATGTTTATAAATTTATAAATAAAAAATTGTTTTCATATTTATTTTCTTATAAATTGGTAAATGATGAATATTGTATTAGTTTTTAGAATGTTGTAAATTAAAATTATTCTTGTAAACAAACAATCTAATAAATAGTGTTTAATAATTTTGTAAATTCTCAAGAACAAAAAATGTATAAATTCACTTTCATCATAAGTTTTATTACAATTCTAATCATTGCTTTTTAAAGCAATAAACATTGTGAAGGAGTGAAGGTATTTAAAATAATAGTGGTGTTAATGGAAAGACCGTCCATTTGACAAACCACTTTTTTTTTCAGGCACAAAGGTTCAAGATTTCCATAATTCCTTTGGTAAAATGAACCATGCATCAGGGTTACCTTCCTTGCATTGTATTGTATTAAAAATACAGAATTGTTTCTAGAAAAATTATATATATATATATATATATATATATATATATATATATATATATATATATAAAATTTATTCGAAAATTATAACCTAAATATGTTATAAAATCACTAAAAAAAGCCATTTTGTTTCAACACTTCTAGTGTTTTATCAAGTGATAGTGTAACATATTTAGGTTATAATTTTCGAATAAAATATATTTTGCTCTACTCTGTATTGAGCACTCTTTTAAGAATATTTTTTGGTTATTGGAATTTATTCCATATACACTAATCCTATACTTGTGTGTGTGTGTATATATATATATATATATATATATATATATATATATATATATATATATATTCAAACAGGTCTGGTTAAGTAATTTAGACATATCATGTCAATTAGTTTTTGTTGTGATCCTTTCAAGTTCATGCATTGATTTGTTGGTAGCCTTAGAAAATTGATTAAGAAAAATGCCAAAATTATCTTTCAAATAGTTTTTATTTTCTCCAAGTTCTTTCAATCTCATCTGAGACTATATATATATATATATATATATATATATATATATCACAAATTAATTACCAATCTTCTGACAACAAAAGATTCAGTATGTTTGGGTTTGTTTTTTGTTTTTTTTTTAATCATAATTGATTTACAAACAAGTCTTTGAATTTCATGCAAGGCTAATTTAATCTTCATACATAATTTTAATTAACATATTTAGATTTAATAATAGTTACATGTAAGTTTTTAATATTCAATGATATGATAGAAATTCAAGAGGTGCCTAATTATTGGGTTAAACATGTTTTATTGAATTGTGACTTCTCTTAGTCTGGCAAAATTAGCCAATAAGAAGCAGGATCAAAATGCTTTCAATTGCATTTCCTTACTTACCTTTGAGCATGATGCCATCCACCAAACCAATTAATGGCCACTTGGCATGGATCATTTTTGTCTGTCAGACAATGAGCTGCTTGAATTGTACTACCTGCAATATGACTGATGTAATCATAAATGCCTTTGTGGGTGGGACAATCATATGCTGTAAGAAAACAAAAAAAGAATATACTGTAAATTTAAACATGATTGCAGAAAAGGAAAATATATGTAATCTGCTGCTTTCCCATTTAAAATCAAGTTTTCCTACCAGTTCAAATAAGTTTCATTATCATACCTTATCAGATATCTGTAGCAGACATTAAAATTTTTCCGATATGCATGCATGGAAATCTCTATAAGCAGAAGTAACCCCTTTTCAGCTTTTGGTTATATGTAAAAAAAGAAAAAAACTGGGTACCTGCATGCTATACATTGGAAAAAGCTAGCTCTTTCACTGCAGGCCAAGATCTAGTAGGAGGCTCCATACAATAGACAAACATGGTTTATATGCATCACTCACTATCAAATTCACCAGTGGAATAAGTTCAATTTTTAATTTATCATTTACAGAGACTCTTAAGAACATTCCATGGAATTTTCTTGCTATGAAAAATGTTCCTGATAGAATAAATATTTCTATCTTGTTTCATTTCACTCTTTTGCCTGTATATTTTCTCAACCAACACAACACTAAGTTTTCGTTCAACACACAACCCCTAATCAAGTAACAACATATCCTTACATTTTAGAATTAACAAATTAAAAAAAGATGTATTGCTCTCTTATGAAACCAGAATTTTTCTTCTAAGTTAGTTTGCGGTAACAGCCCTAATTCTGCACCCTATACATTACAACCTTTTGTGTCTGTCACTTGAACTTAAAGGATACATTTATAGCACTTAAGAAATTATTAGATCTTTAATAGCACAACACTTACTCAGACCGTACTGGTCAGCTTCTTCCATATATTTCTCTTCATCATCGACATCATTAATGGACTGAAGAAATTGTAGGTAATTGCTTGAGTGAAACTGTAACATCTGCTCATAACTGGCAATGGCAGGATTCACAATCCTGCATAAAAATGAAACATCAATCACATAAACTATTATTGGAAAAAAGGCAATAACAAGACTTCTGATATTACACTATTAGGTTAAATATTCTTACTGTCTCAAAGACAACACCATTTTGTATTGTAGAAAACATTTTGGAAGTAACGTTATAAGATCAGCTTTGGGTAGAAAGAAAGTCATCAGTATTTACTTAAGTTGGTTACCTTGTTTAGCAGCATATCAACCTCTATGGATTATTTAATGCTGAAATGTAAATATTTATTGCACACAATTTTATTTATTTTGGGAGATAATAAAGGTTTAGTGATACAAGTTTTACTAATTAACCCATAGTTGTGGGGAGAAGCAATGGATTCATACTTTTCCCAAGAGTATTTGCATGTAAGTGAATATAATAAACCTGACTGGAATTGGAACTCAACTCCCCAATTAACAATTCCAGTCCATTATTCATTACACAAACCACACATTCAAGCTTACAGCACCTGGTATTCCCAAGTGGTCACCCATCAAGGTACTGACTAGTCTCAGCATTGCTTAATTCAGTGATTGTACAGGAACTGGTGTTTCAACATGGAGCTGGCAATGTCTGTGTACCTTGCGTGTCGAAAAAAAAAAAAACCTCTGTGTCAAAAGTATGGTTATTCATTTGACACTACTGTTTCTGTATACATTTTTAATTCCTTCAGTAATGTTTATTGTTTTTAAAAAGTAATGATTAGAATTTTGATAAAATCCAAATATATAAAAATGGATTTATACATTTTCTTTACTGACAAAGATATTAAACACTATTTACTTATTAAATTGAATAAAAAAAAATTATTTTCATAGTTATTTATAAAATGATAAATAATAAACATTGCATTGTAGTTGGTTTACATATTTGATAATTTTGTAATTTTTAAAAAATAATTTTTGAAAAAGATTTTTCAAATTTATTTCTTTATAAAATGATGAATAAATCTTTATAAAAGGTAAATAAAAAAACATACTATTGTACTTGGTTCACATATTTTTATAATCTTGTAAATAAACATTGCCAAGGGAGTCAAAAGTGTGTACAATAATAGTGATGTCAAGGGAATAACCATCTTTTTGATACTGTTTTTTTTTAATTGGCACAAAAAGTCATAACACTTGTGGGTAGGAATAAGTCAAAGAGAAATTAATTGTTTTTGTTTAAAACAGGAAATATTTTTAATAAAATAGTTAAAATATTCATTGGTTCTGTACTAACTACACAACATATTTGTGGTAAAATTCCATTTCATTCATAAAGAAAAAAAAATTTAGTTTATTAAAATATTACTTATTTCATTACAATTAAAATAAATATGGCTTTTATTTTATTAAGGGATATTACATAAATTAAAATATATTTTATAAAAGCTTTCTCTTGGAATTTCTTGGATGATTAATCTGTAAAGTTGCAAAAGGCAATTATCTCCCTTTGGTTAAGATGAATTCACAAGAGTCATGTGATAGCCAGTGGACGTCAATTCATAGAGTGACAAATCCAGAGTTGCTATGTAGACAGTGGAGAAGCAAGACGTGACAATGGCAGTCAAGAGAGCAGAAGAAACCCATGGTCACACCAGGTACATAAAGGAGACCACTGGCCTGCCCATTTTTCCATTGAGGAATATGACAAGTAAGAACCTCTCATTTCTTGCCTTTTCGCTTTGCCTGTTTTATCCATGTTACAATTTCACTGTGTGGGACAAATTAGTGATAAGTATTTATATATCTGTATATAATTTCTCATATGACATAATGGTATATAAAAATTTTTTTAAGAATAATGCATGTTTGTCATTCCTTTCTTTCAGTTATTTTGTTCTTTCCATGTATTAATGCATTACCATATTATATATATTAATGCTCAGAATTGGGAAATGTAAACTGAAAATATTCTTTCTAGCCTAACACCCCTAAAAGATTGATTTCTTCTTCGTGGATTATTAAAAGCTGAAACATATTTTGGATTATGAGAATAATTATATTTTTGCAAGTGAATATTGCATTATCAATTTTTTGGAAATAACAATAACTTTTCCAGATACATGTCCTATTATTTAACCCATACTTGGGGGGTTTTTGGAATGAGAAGTTATCATTATTTACATTCAGGCTAATGCCCCAGTCTTTGGTATTACTTACAAAACACTGGCTGTTGTGCCCTACAGTCTTTCAGGTGTTTTTCCATCCAGGGAATTTCGAAATGAATCATTTATGTCGTGGATAATGGAACAAAAAACAATCTACTCCCATAGATTAAATAAAGGGTTCACTACAAAATTCCTTGAAGGTTTACATAGATCACCAGACATTTGCAAAGGGCAATAGAGCACAACAGCTGAAATAGGATAACAACAAAGATGGGAACATTAGTCTGAATGCAAATAACTTAAATAAAAAATATTAGCTATTTTAAGCTTTATTTTAAGTTCCCTAAAAATTTTCCTAATTTAAAAAATTTTTCCCTTAAAAACAAAATGTAAAAACATTTGGTGGACAGAAAAAAATTCATTTCTACCTTAAAACAAAATGTAAAAACATATGGTGGAGTAATGGATAGTGGCTCAGATTGCGGAGGAGGCATGGTGGAGTAATGGATAGTGGCTCAGATTGCGGAGGAGGCATGGTGGAGTAATGGATAGTGGCTCAGATTGCGGAGGAGGCATGGTGGAGTAATGGATAGCGGCTCATTATTGGCATGGTGGAGTAATGGATATGGCTCAGATTAATGGATATGGTGGCTCAGATAGTGGCTCAGATTGCGGAGGAGGCATGGTGGGGTAATGGATAGTGGCTCAGATTGCGGAGGAGGTATGGTGGAGTAATGGATAGTGGCTCAGATTGCGGAGGAGGCATGGTGGAGTAATGGATAGTGGCTCAGATTGCGGAATCAGAGAACCAAGTTTGAATTCCAGTCAAATCCATTACATTCACTTACATGCTAATACTCTTGGGAAAGCTATGAATCCTCTTTTTCTCCCCCCCAGCTATGGGTAAATAGCAGGACAGACTGGGTTCTATAGCCTTGGATGGCAACAGGTCTATTGCAGAAAAAAATGGCAACCTACTGTGGGAAAAAATCTGCCTCATCAGTCATGTATCAAAAGATACATGATGACCTAAGCGTGTATCATGCATGGCACATAACTGACTTAACAATTCTATTTTTTTCAACTACTGAATTTTTTCCATAAAAATATCATAAGTAGGCAAATATTCTATCACAGACATATTTATCATGGAAGCCACTCTGTCATAGACAATGATTAATAATTTTGTTTTCAATTAGAAAATAATTAAAAAGAACACCCTTACCTCATGTGCTTCAATAAACCATAAGCTTCAATTAAACCATGAACTAGTTTAGCCTGAAAAGAATTAAAAATAATTAAATACTGTTAAAACAATATTAAATTAAGGAGGAATTGATTCAAATGAATGGCAGAAAAAGAAAGGTCAAGAAATTTATTCACATTATTTACATTGATGCCAAGAATCATGGAACAAGTGCCTAATATTGTGTAGGAAACCTTTTAGCACATCAAAGTGCATCAACTCAATGTGGCAGTGATTCCACAAGTGGTCAAAAAACTTCTGGAGAGATGCCATTTTGATAGCTCCACTACATACCATAAATGCATGATCAGGCATATGTCATGCAAACATGGTGGCTACACAAGTCTCCAGAATGTTCCCTATACCAATTCTGGACAACTTGGGCTCAATAACACAGTGAATAACCATTAGCACCATTGTTGGGGTTCATAGAGTCTTTGAATTGGTGCACATAGTCATTAAGCAGTGCAATGTAGCAATCACCAGTTTATGACATGTTTAGATATACTAAGAGACCCAATCTATGCCATGGGAACACACCTATCACCATTATGGAGCCACCACCAATGGTGGTCTGTTGATAACTTGGGCTCATGTACTCATGGGGTCAACACCACATACAAATTCCTAAGATCAGACTGAAACAATTGACTCATCAGACCAAACCACACAATCCAGTCTTCCAGGATCCAATATGTCCAGTGTTATGGTGTTAACAGGTACACCCTGGTGGATCTCCTGTTCCCATATCCAATGGAAGCCAAAGAAAACTAAACTGACCTGCTAGATATGTGTCTGGTACTTCCTGCAGTGAATGTGGATTGTGATTTGAACTGGTATCACGAGTCAATTCTAGACAGACATCTCCTTTTACAATCATTAAGGATCTGTGGTCGGCCACTGTACTATCAAAGGTGCATGATCATGCCTTCTATCAAGCATTCCTAATACAAATATGACAGTGAGGGTCAATGAAGGTCAAATGTTCCTACACTTTCAGTAATGAAATGTTCTATCCATTTGGCATCCACTATCATGTTCCATTCAAACGCCAATAATTCCCATTGCCTTGCTATGAGCATCAAAATTGGTATTCACATTCATTCATCACAGTACAACTGCTATGGATCTGGATATTTCCATGGTGTCATGGTATGGTGGCACCACCTACCATTACATAGTATCTCATGACTTTTGGCATGTCAGTGTGCAATGAAACAAAAGGGAGTGGAATTGTACAATATGATCTGCAACCAGAAATAATTATTTTTGCAATTTTTTTTCCTTATCATGATATATTAAGCATTCCATATCGTGAATATCTAAAAAGAAAACAAAAGTTATTAGATTTTGTAAAAGTTAACAGGTCGTCCATTTTGTTATACAAATTCATAATAAATTGATAACTTTATACATAGAGAAATAATTTTTTTTTCTTGAAATTCATAATCTGGGATGCACAACTGATAGTAATAAATGAAAAAAAAGAACCCAAGATTAAAATTTCAAATTATTTTTTAATTTTTTTACATTTTAAGAAATCATGTCATATGAACATATTTTGTTTTGACTTCCATAGAGGGGATCAATTTGCAATGAATTTACATAGAAAACTGGAGCACTCTACTAACTTTTATAAAATTTAATTTTAAAAAAAATTAAAGAAAAATTTATATTCGTTGTTTAGAGTACTTAATCTATAGTAAAAAAAACAAAAAAAACGATTAATTATTTCTGGTCAATGACAATTGTCCCACTCCACCCAAAAGTAAGAACAAAGACTGTAAATATCAATTTTTAAAGGTAAATACATTTGAGAATTTGGGCTAGTTTTATTTTAATGAAATAAAATTCAAAAAACTGAAAGAACAATTCTTTCAAGAATAGCAGATCCATCATATACTAGGATTCCATGTTTTGTTGATAAAGCTTTCAAAACTAAAAAGGGGTTATCTATTATATAATCTTTTAACACATTAATGACCACAATGAAATATAATATTAATTATAAAAACTAAAATTAAAATTTTGTATTAATAATATGTTTCTAAAAGTCTTTGATATTGATTATAGGCTTCTACCTATAACCCATTTCTGTCCGCCATCACAAAAAAATGGGACAAATGACATTACTGAGTTAATCATCAGAAGATTATAAGTGGACATTGAGTATAAGTGGACACTGAGGTCAACATCCAGTGCCGACAGTCTATTTCATGCTTAAATGCAATCTTCAGGCCATGTGTGTTGTGTTTTGGCTTGACTATTTATATATGCTGGTCAATGGTGCATTATGAGGAGGTCTCTTGTATATTAAAAATAAATAAATAAATGAAATAAAATAATTCAAATCAATAAATAAGCAAATTAAATAAATAATATACAAATTAACAAGCTATAAATGCACACAGAAACACAAAGCTCCTCCTCAGTTCCTTAATCCTTCACCAGGTGTCTCTCTCCCCTGGCTATAAATACTGGGTGACCTTTTGCCTCGATCTCTTTTTTCCTCAGGCCCTGGGCCTTATACCACCTCGCATATGTGAACTCTCACTGATACAGCGTTTCCCAAATTCTGGGAACACACTAAGAACAATACACGTACGTACGAACACTCACCACAATACACACACATAATATTCACCACACGCACTCAATGTAACTGTCCATGTGCTTGTAACTTATACTTGTTGTTAATACATATATTTGTTTGTACATAACTATCGGTCCTGTTTGTTTTCTTTGGACTTAATTAAAGTCCAACATTTTCATGTAGCTGGGCCGGCTAGCAGGAAATTTTAACCCACCCGCCATGGTCCACTACAAACATAATAATAACAATAACAAATAATGACTAAAAGCATTCACAAACAATACCATAAAATAGCCACAAAACTGCATTCATATCCACAGTTATTTCTACTCAGGTCCTAGAATAATTTGAATCGTAACAATTACTACCCACTCATTAACCATTAGAATAATACAATATAAACATTCCATTTCAATTTCAGTGGAAATCATTAGACTAAGAAGGTGCAAGAAGTTACTTTTCTGAAGGTTAGCATAAGCTATGCTAGGCAAAATGGAAGCCAAAAAAGGTTCTTTTATACACTTAAAGGAGAGCAGTTTTGTTTTGGAAGCATTAAAATTCTTGTCAATATATGAAGAAGATTAGTGAATGCGTACCTAAACTAACTGATATACAGAATGGAAATAAAGCCAGAAAAATATTTTCAGGGATATTTTATAGCAGGCATGTAAATTCATGTCAGCCAAAAAATTTAACAGATGTACATTATCAGTCTTATTTAGCAAAGCATATATTTAAAGAGATTGCTACTCAAATGCACAACTATGTATTTAAAATAGTTATTTATTTATTCTTTTATTTTAGTTTTATTTTTTTATTTATTCTTTTTAATTTTTAAATGTACATCTGATTGTAATAGCACAGGGTTTGATTGCAAAATTGAATTTTAAATAAATTCAGCACAATTTAAGTAGACTGGTCCACTTATACAAAAAAAATAGGAAAAAACTTTTGAGGAATAATTTTTGTAGCTTATCATTCTTTAGATCCTTCTTAACCTTTATCACTCTATATGTGACTTTATTTATCCTGCCCCTGAAGGTGACTCTGTCCTTGAACAATAGCATGTTAGAATTTTATAGTTGTGTTGGCATATCCTGCTATGGCAACAGAAAACAACTTTGAGTGAAATAAACAATAAGATTACTGCAATTGAGAGGCCTTGAAAAAGAATGCAGTAGAAATTAATAACGCAGAGTGCTGAAGGTTAAGCTGTGACATTTGTGAGAATAAAAAAAAAAAATATTGAAATCAGAAATTAGTTGTTTGTCTACAAAGGATAAAAAAAAACAAGAAGTTTAAAACTGTACTCATGCCATTGATATCTGTGTATGAAAACAGTCTATATTTTATTTTACAAAAAGATTTCTCTTAAATAAAGTATAAACAGTTTTTGTGTTTTGTTTTAAAAAAAATATATTAAACAAGCAATTTAGCAAAATATTTTTTCTTTTTACAAAAAAGTAAAAGATTTTTTTGTCATTAAAAAACAAACAGAAGCATACATTTTTACATAAGTACCACATTTTAAATAAAAGAACAAAATTTTATCTAAATTAACAAAAGTATGAAAGAAAAAAAATATGCAGATATCAATGACATTTTGAAGGCAAATTTAAAAGATTTTTTTCCACTGGTATGAAATGGGAGAAGATAGAATGTCACATCTTTTATCCTGAATCTATATATAAAATTCTGTGACTTCAGTCCATCACACTCTCTAAAATATTAATACATTAACCAATCAAAACCAAATTTGGAGGAGAAACGCAAATAGGTAAAGGGCTACAAAGTATAAATGATTTTACTAGGGTATGTAAAAACCATGAAGTAGGGTTTTTGTCAAAGTATTTTTCTAAACAAATCAGATTATTCAAATTTCATCAATTTGTTTGTGAAATGGAACAAAATGTAGAGTTTGTGAATCTCAACAAAAAATGTTAGCGATAACTTCAACAATACTAAATACTGTGAGGATTTCAACATGCACCAACATTTTTCAAAAAAAAATTCTAGTATTTAAAAAGGTGTATACAATATCAAACAAGACTAACCTATTACATGAAATTTCAAAGGAACAAACATTACATAGACATGAAACAAAATAACAAAATACATTTTTTACAAAAAGCTTACATAAAAATTTCCATTTGTGTGCCTTTTTAGTAAAGGCAGATATAGGAATTATGGGCTCTTAAGAAGATATACAACAGAATATTATAGGCTCTTAGATTTATGATATAATCTTAAAATAATGAAAAAACATCTTTGAGAAGGTAATATAAAAACTTTAAATAAGGTTGAAAATACTCCTTATGAAAAAAAAAAAAAAAAGGTTTTGGTTTGGTTTAGTTTACAGCATATCAACCCCAATAGGTTATTTAAAGCCAACAAGATTTTTATTGCTGGTAATATTTTTTAAAAAAATGTATTGCTGATAATAATTATTTTTTCCAAAAATTCATTGCTAGTAATAAGCTTTTACAAAAATGTATTGCTGGTATTAAAAGCTATTTGTATACTTTCATAGTGTTTTGACCCCAGTTTGGGGGTTAACTATTTGCCCATATTTGGGACCCTAACAGGTGCTACCACCCCAGATCAGGGTGAACATGGGAACACCAGCAGTTAAGAGTTTGTTTCACTCTCCTCAAAACTTCCTGATCAGAGGCCTTGCTGTTGAATGTAGTTTATCGTGTTACCTGGAATGTGGATGTTGTTTATTGTCTTACTCAGGATGGAAAAAAAAAAAAGGTTCATCCCCCAAAAGGTGAAAAAACCAGAAGGACTCTTTGGTAAATGTCATGTGTCACTGGGATTTTTAACAATATTTTCCTTCTTTAGAACAAAGTTCTATTCAAAGGTTTCACCTGATTCACTTCTTTTTCCTATAGCTTCTTCAGGTCATCCACAGGTGACAACCAAAAATAGCCTTTCCTTCTGGAACCTTATTTTTCTGACTTCAGAATGAAATTTTTCTCTCTCTTCATCTGCTGACCTATTTAACAGGTTTCAATTCTTCTTCATAAACAGTAACAATGGTGGAAGGCCATTATCATCCCAGGACACCACATGATCTAGTTCTTTTCTCAGCAGTAGACTTTACATATGAAAATAGTCATCAGCAGCAGCAGTTTACATCATTTAGATCTCACATTTCTTTACCTTCTGACCCTTCTTTTTATATATCCAAAGAGGCTCCAGAAGGATCTTAACTTTAAAGTTTAAATTGATGTGGGCAGAAGCCACCCTTTTGATTGAACAATAAATACAAACAGCATTTATTTTTCAAATTTTAAAAATGAATCACCAACAGTTTGCCATTACCATTCTGGCACTTTTTTAGAGCGAATTCTAAACATAAAAACTTTTTCAGACAAATATAGCACAGCAAATACAATTCTTTATTTCTTTATAAACCATCTGACTTTTTTTCTTTTTTTTAAAAATATACTTCTCCCAAAAGTAAGTGTAAAAGACAAACATATTTTTTTTAATCATTTCACCCCCAGTAAAGCAATATGCAAGGGTTACTGAGTGTTAGAGAATATGAAGAAATAAAAATAAAAAATAAAAAAGCAGGGAACAATAAAAGAACAGAATTAAGAAGATAAAAGATAATAATTGACATTGCATTTAAATTTTTGAAGATCAAAGTTGACTCAGAAGCAAGTGTAATCGCCGGCTGTCGAACCTGTTCAATAATACTAGCAACCAGATATGCAATAACCCTGTCGTCGGTCAGCGGTAGTGACTTGTTTTGTTGCTGGTATCGTGCTGGTAGACTCAATTACAGATAAATGCCCCAGTGACAAATGGTCCAGGCCAGTAAATTTTCGCTCAGTAATCGAAGGTAACCGGGACCCAACTAAAATTGTCAATATCTCCAAAACGGTAGATTTCCAACAATTTTTAAATCCTTTTTTATTTTTTTGGTGGGGGGAATAATCAAGCGATTTTACACCAGAAATGATATACTTTTTTTTTTTTTAATTTGTCACTGGGGCATTATCCGCAAATTTACCAGAAAATGTTTGTTTCATTCAAATTTCATCACAGTTTTGTTTTGTCGAGTCTTGTTTGTTTTCGTATATGCGTCTGAGTATTATTCTCAGAATAAAAGATTTGGACGCCCTCTCTCCTAAAAAAAATCCTTTTAAAAGGTGTTATCTTTCAATATTACCTTGGTCACACCCACTATTTATTTTTTCGCTAAAAAGTCATTGGTTTTTTGTTGTTTTTATATTTCCGTGTTTAAGCTGAGGTCTGAAAAGTCAAAACAAAAGCATATTGTTGATACTACACTACAGTCGTAGGAAATTTTTACTTTGTTAATTGAATTCTAACAACCTTATTTTAATTGTCACGTCAAAAAAAACTCACATCTATTCATGGATTCAGTCTTTACTTCTGGGATGCTTTTTAAATTTTCTGTTTTTAAAAATTTAACTCAGTTAAAAAAAAGGTGTTATTTTTTATTTTAATTTTTTATTGAAGTTTTGTTTCTAACTTGGGAATCATAAGTGATAAAAAATCTACTACGTACCTCATTAAAAGTTTAAAACTAAAAGCAGCGGTAGGGTGTTTGTCACAGTTTGTGTTTCTTTAAATTCATAAAAAAATACGATTTCCAACATAACAGTTAATTCCAATATAATAGCAAAACAACTGACTATATTAAAAAATATGAATCGAATTTAAAAACAGAGCAACTAGTAAACTTCGTAAAAATATTTCCAACATAAAAAAGTATAGTTACATTTAAAATAAATCAGTTTGAAAATGTCTTAAACTTTTACAAGCTGACTAAAAAAGAAGAGAATTTTTAAGCTAAAATTTGCAACATCCTCCAAAGAAAACCAAAATCAGTATTGAATTTGAAAAAATAATAGTAATACTTATTCATTTATAATAATAAATAAATAAATCAACCAATCAATTCTTTTTTCATTTTAATTTATAGTTTAAAAACTTGATGTAGTTTTAAGAAAAAATGTCGATTATTAACATAAACTAACATTATTTACATTTATTGCAATCTATTTCCTTTTCCTCGCGCCATAATCAATTTCAAAATGAAATGTAAACAAAAAATGCAGACAATCATCAGATCGTTTTGAGTTGATTTTTTTTTATATAAAAATCATCCTATGATGTCAAAATTAACCTTCATTTTGCTTATTACTAAAAACTGCTTCAAAATTATTAGTAAATAAAATTCAATTAAATCTTCAATTCAAAAAAATACCGACGAACCCGATGACGAACTTTGTCAGCAAGATCAGACCATTTCAACAAGTCTTGGTTGAAGATGTAAGCTACTTTAGACCGTTTCTGAGAAGATTCGTTATCATAATTCATTTTACTACTCGGTTCTGCTATTTTCTCAGTGGATATATCGGGGTCAGATATTTTAAGATCTGGACTAGAATTGGTTGAATTCTCAGACGACGATGAAGAAGGAAAATCGAATATCGTGGACGCCATATTTGAATTTACCGCAACTTTCCCAAGAACGGTAACTCTGACATTTTTTCCAAAATAAACAACATTTCGCTGCTAATTTTCTAAATCCTCCCCACTTAGAAGATTGGCGTAAAACAATCTTCCCTACTCATACAAATTTGATTCTTTACACTAAACAAAACTTAGTTAATATCCAGAAAATTAGCCGAAATTTAGAGAGGGAGGAGTGTGTTCAATAGAATTTGGAAAAATCCGGTAATTTTGAAAAGTAAAACTAAGGTAGGAAAATTCGTGAAATAAAATTCGATTGGAAACTCATTTTAGGGCCGTCTGGAGTGTGGATTTGGGAGCTAAGCTCCCTCCCTTACATTTTTAAATAGCTTAAAAAAAATATGGGGTTCAGAAAACCCCACTACAACAATACCAGGGCCGTATTTGCAGAAGGGAGGCTTAGGGGGCTAGGACTCCTTCCCCAATATTTAAAAAAATTATTAACTATGATGAGTCTATGAGGGTCTAAAACCCCACTACAATACCAGGGCCATACTTGCATGATTGGGCTTGCCTCCCCTCCATGCCTAAGTATTAACTTCAAAAAAATAATCATGGGTTCTAGTCCAGATAAAATACCACTGCCGTACTTTCTGGATGGGTGTGTTTTAGCCCTCACTCCAATATTTTTTTAAATATTTTTTAAATTATAAGTATTTATTTAATTACTACTCTATTGTTTTCAAGAAAATAAAATCGATTTTTAAGTTAAAGTTAAAAGTTCCTGTATCTTTTCAAATCTTAATAAAAAAATTAAGTTTTAGTTATTTTTTTAAAAAAAAGCAAAAAACTAGCCTTTCTCTTTCAAAAATATCGGAGACAGGGCTTAGCCCCCAAATCCTCAATCTAACGGCCCGAAAATCAATTTTCAATCGACTTTTTTTTATCTCATAGTTACCGAATTTTCCGGGTACTGTTCAGAATACTGGCAATTAAAATCGATACATGACTTTAAAAGAGTTGTCGAAAATATCTGCAGCACTCTGTATACTGTTTAAATATTTTTTTCTAGATTCTTTATGTGTTTTTTAATCTCATGACGTGATTTCCGAAGCACATATATTTTATTCTTTTTTAATTAAACAAGTCATTCCTTTAAAATTTTTATATATCCGTTTGCTTACAAGGAAATTTTAAAAAAAGTATTTCAATTGAATTAATTAAGCTGACAAACAATTGCTTATATAAATTTTAAATATGTATTGTTACTGTCCATTTGTTCTTTGAAAAAAAGTAAATTAATATTTCTTTTTTTTTTTTGTATAGAAGATAAAATTGAGGAAATAATTATGACATTCTGTTTAGATGAACACCTTTAGACTGTTTGCAATGTAGGGATTACTGCTACCTTGTCTGCCAGGTATTGAACAGAACTTTAAAGAAAGAAACTAAGCTTTTCTCCTGCCCCACCAAGAGTGACAAATTTAATTCAACCATATGTGTACACACACACACATACCATCATCAACTATGGCTAAGTACATAAAGGTTTTCTCTCCTTTTTCAGAGTTATCTATTAATAACTGTACCGGACCGTGGCGGTGATGAGTATATAGAAGAACACACGTGAGTTAAATTTTCCTGCTAGCCGGTCCAACTACATGAGAAAGTTGGACTTTAATTAAGTCCAAAGAAAACAAACAAGACCGATAAATATATGTAAACAAATATATGTATTAATAACAAGTTACAGGTTACAAGCACATGGACAGTTACATTGAGTGCGTGTGGTGAATATTATGTGTGTGTGTTGTGGTGAGTGTTCGTACATATGTGTATTGTTCTTAGCGTGTTCCTAGAATTTGGGAAACACTGTATCTGTGAGAGCTCATATCTGTGAGGTGGTATAAGGCCAAAGACCTGATGAAAAAAGACATCGAGGCGAAGGGTCAGCCAGTATTTATAGCCAGGGGAGAGAGACCCCTGGTTAAGGGTTAAGGAGCTGAGGAGGAGCTAACTCCGACACTCCTAAATATAACCCTTCGTTCATTCAACACAAAAGTGAGTTATGTCTTTAAGTTTCTGCTTGTAACTCACTGAAGTTTCTTGTGTGGAGAAAACATGGTTTGGGGGTTAAGGACTATGTTTTTCTTCTTGAAATGCTTTCTCTTTTTGTCATTTTTAAATCATAATCCTTTTTCCATTTCCAAAAGTAATCCTTTTTATGCAATATATCTGTAAATATTACCATGCCTTAGTTATTTATAAGGTGCACAAAGGAATTTTTGTGAGTCTTATATAGAAACTTTTGTATTTTCCTTTAATAAATATTTTTCCTTTAAAATTTTACACAGTGGTTTGAGTCTTGATTGCATCTTATAATACAACTTTCTATTCCTACTAACTAGGTTTTTATGTTTGACATAAAAATTTAAATAATTTAGTAGGCAGTTGGAATTCTTATTTATTCTTCTTTGTTAATTTTTTTTTCTTATGATGTCGCTTTCAAAGCTTTTTTGTTAGTCATTACTTTGTCTATTAGAGGACTTCTAATGCCTGCTAGATGACATTGCCAAAAAGTATTAAAATTTTTTTTTTTTCCACTGTGAGTAAATTTCAGCTCTCAGTAGTTTGAGGGAAAGGATGAAGATAATAAAATCTTTTTTAGAAACCTGAAACTTGCCAGTCTGCATGCAAAGCTCCTTGACCAAGGAGTGGAGTGGGCGGGGAGTTAATTGAAGGTGAAGGAAAGAGAAAGAAAAACAGAAGTGTTTTTTTCTACTACAATAAATTGTTTTGATAAATGTGATTTTTTTTTTACCAATGGCTACTTGAACCAGTTGAAATCTGAAATCCTTGTGTTGACTGCCAAAATTTTTCAGGAAAATCAGAACCAAACTTTGGCTATAAAAATTCCTGTAATACAACTGTCAACAGCAGTAGGAAATGTAACCTTGCAGGATTAGTAGACATGACCACCAGGAGTGGTAGACATGATAACATGGGTAGAATACACAACAGAAGAGTGGGAGATGCAATGCCTTCTAAAAACATCTGAAAACCTGACCAAGTGGCTGTGAAAACTCACTCCTCAATGAAGACTTCACAGTTAAATTGTTATTTTCTCAATAGAATTAAATCTTTTACCCCAACTCCTGTAACAATTAGTCATTTCCATGACAGAGAACAAGTATTACTCTCAAAACACTCCACATTGAAGACTCTGAAGGCACAAAAAGATTCTGTCACAGACATTGACAACTCACATCAAATCACAAGAACTATTAAGAATATTGACATTTTATATCTTCAAGGTAAATATACCCTTTAACTGGGTTCAACCTCACTGAAACTCTCTTCCTTTTAATTTGCATTGTTTTGTATACACTGGCATTTTTCTTGTGATATCTCATGTTATTTGATTTATATTGGTTTGTGGGTTATCCCCCTTGCATTTCCTAAGAAAAAAAAATGTCACTAGGGGTTACTCCTGAAGCCTGTAAATAGACAATGATATTCTCACTTACTTTCTTTCCTATTTTACAACTCTGGCTATAAGATGTAGTGACACATTGGAAAAAAGTGTCCCCCACTGGGGCAGGTACATAGTCTTTTCTCTCATGACTTTTTGTATTGTTTCATACATATGTCTATCACGTAGGCCTTCACAAATTTCACACACACAAACACACATTCTCTGATTTAAATGGTTTATAAAACTAGTCTTTAAATGTTTTCTCCTTTTATTGTAATTATAATACTTTTGTTAATACATGTATTGTTGTTTGGTTTATATTTTATTTGCACTACTCATTAATTACTTGGACTTACATTCAAGTCCACAAATATTGTCATGGGAATAATAATACCAGGAGACACATATTTTCAACATAAGCACAACAAACATCCCCACAACAGATTGTAAATTTGACCTTTATCTCACAACTATCATTGAGCTTATTTTAGAAGTTACTTGTCTAGCAAACTATTACCCCCTTTTCTGGGCACATAAACCACCAAATTTGTGCACCTCTAAAATTTTCTTTTCTTTTAATAAAATTGTTTTGGTTTTATATCTCATTGAGTATCTCTTGTCATTTTTTATAGTGTACCTTGTTGTCACTTGATCTCCATTCTCCCCAATCTCTTAACTGAATCCACAGAAATATACAATGATAATTTTCTTTTCTCTATTTTTTTTCATAAATGCACTATAAAAGAAAGGGAACAAACTCACTCTGTCTATTTTCTATATATATTTCTTCAACAATTACTAGAAATGCAACAAACTGTCAAACTGCTACAATGCAAGATCATCATTGAACACTGTCATTGCTTATAGCTGAATGTGCACTCACATGATTTAACTCACTCCGGAGTTACCAGTTCTAGGTAGCTCAGTTTAAGGATCCAAAGATTGAGTTATGCTCATTTGATTATGATGTCATGCCACCTTTGTGGGGGTTCACTAACATCATAGCAGCAGAAATTAGCCTTGTGTTCACGGCGATAGAAGCATACGTGACAGGAAATAAAATGCACACAAATAACAAGAAAAGCATGGTAAATTGTATGTTAATTTCATACAATTTATTTATATTTTTTGTGTGCACACTTTTTAGGGTACAATTGTTTTATGGTACATGTGATAAAAGGGAGAATTTACTCCATAGTATTACTAGCCATATGACAGAGAGAAGTTACACACATGTTGCCCTTACCAAGGTTCATGGCGAACAAATTAAATTTATGTCTTGTTACATGCTGGGAGAGTTTTATTATTTTAAATTTTTATTTAATTTATTTTAGATTATTGTTTTATTTTATTTTATTTATAATTTTCATTATTATTATTATTATTTTATATTTGTTGTAACCTAAGGAAGGTTACTGAATAGAATAATCACATGAAGGTTGGTTATGAATACTTAGGACAAGAACAACACATATAAGATTTGCCAGCGGCACATAGAAGTAGTCAATTGCTAGAAGTGAGTCAAGTGAATTCCACAACGAATCTCCAACTGCAGACCACAGGTCAACACATACAGTATTCACTACTGTATATATGAGAATGGGGGCATATCCATTATTGTCCATAGGTATGCTAAAACAATATTTTATTTTTATTTATTTATAATAATAATGTCCTTACACCTTCTTCACCTTCTTTGATAATCTTTTTTTAGTTTCATTTGATGCAACCAGATAACTTTTCCCCACAAAATCAAAGCTGAGATCTAAAAACATATATTCTTTCTGTACTGATTTATGGCTTGGATTGTATAAACTGGACTGTTGCAGGTAGTATCCAGGTCCGCAGATATTGCATGACAGAAGAAAACAAAAAGCAAAAACAAAGACTTCAGTAAAAAAATGTATATTGCCAAGTTTATTTTTGTTAAAGAAAATACATCAACAAAAACAAGGTTACAGTACACTAAGCAAAAAGTATCTCTGCATGTAGAGAGAGTGAGAAAAGCTGTGTCCTGAAAAGGACAGTTTTGTAGTCACTGAAGAGTGTTTGAAAAGGACAGTTTAATGCATATTGTTGCTGCTGGTGAGGATGGCTGAAATGGCAACTGATGACAAGCTAGAGTTGATAATGGTTGGCTGTCTAGCTGGAAGTGCTGCTGATAACCAGAGCCATGGCTGGCTGCTGGAACGGATACTAAACTTTGATCCTAGTCATCTGCAGAATATAGTTATTTACCCTGGTTTCCTCACTGAGATGGTATGTGACACTAGGTTGGAGAACCTGAGCATGTACACCTAGGCCACAGAATATGCTTTTTTTTTTTCATTGTTTTGAAGCCTTTTCATATACTAAATCAGTCTTACAACAATGCTGGTTAAGCTTTTATTCCAGTTGTTTTTTTAAAAAAATAATCTATAAAAGATTTTTCGTCAAACATTTTTCCCCTGTTTTTAATGAGCAGACTAATTATACTCTATATAATATACTGTACATATATACTAGGAGTCACAGTGGAGTAATGGATAGCGGCTTGGACTGAGGAATCGGAGAGCTGAGTTTGAATTCCAGTTGAATCCATTACATTCACTCGTGTGCTAATAACCTTGGGAAAGGTAGGAATCTTCTTCTTCTCCCCCCAGCTATGGGTAAATAGCAGGACAGACTGGGTTCTATAGCCTTGGATGGCAACTGGTCTACCGCAGAAAGAAATGGCAACCTACAGTGGGAAAAAATCTGCCTCATCAGTCATGTATCAAAAGGTACATGATCGCCTACGCATGTATCACGACAAAGATAACTGACTGATATATACACTGTATATATATATATATATATATATATATATATATATATATATATACTGTATACATATATACTTACTTGGGTATAAGCTGACTTCATGTATAGTATAACCCCTGAATATTTTTGTATGAATTTTAAACCTTCTAGGAAAAGATTTATCTGTGTATAATGCAATTGGACACCAAAAATCTATGATTTTTAATCTCTTCAAAAAAATGACTTGTGTATAGTGTCTTCCTACTTTTTGCATGAAAAATGATCATAAGATTTTGCACTATTCTCAACAAGTATGTAATTTAAGGAGTGTCAATAAAAGTGTGAATATGATAATTATTGCAACAATTATTTGCAAAACATTATGCTAAGCCAGTTTTTCTTTAAGAAGGTATAGAATTTCCTTTGTAAATATCTAAACTATAATCCTTTTAACTCTCCTCTCTAAGTTTTTGTTCACCAGGTATTGAACTCACAACTGTTTGGATCAAGTCACTGGATACAACCAACGCTTTTATCCACTGGGCTATGCGTTCTTTAATAATATTATCAGATAGATTGATTTGTTTTTTAGGCTTCTTAATTCTTCGTGGGTTACTGAAAGCCTAAACCTATTTCAGATAGTAGGAAATTGTTTACAGTAACTGGTAGTCTCCCATCTAAGTACTGACCGGGTTTGACACTGCTTAACGTTGTTTTCATCATGATGTGACCCTAGGCTTATTATTATCAGGTTTCCACAAGTGAGTCTAGAAATATATATTTTTACAAATTTTATTGTTGTACTCTGCTCTTTCACAGTTTTTTTTCTTTTACCTCCTGTATTCACAGTCATTTTGGAATTTCCACTGGCACCCGGCATCACCAGTGTAAGGCAGAGAACTCTAACAAAGCAAGAACCATGACAAAACTATACAAAGTAATTTTTAAATGCAATTTTCCGATTAAAAATCTGTCTCTATTTTGTCTGTTTTAAATTAATGTTGACTTTATTAGTAACCTTTCTTTTAATTATTTGGATTCAAATTTTATTCATTTACGGTATTACCTTTACGTTGTTGCCGCGGAAAAATTAAGCATCAAGGGCAGACAACTTTTACTCATTTTCTAATAAATAAATAAAAAGTTACTACACTCTACCAACCTACACTATTTTAAAAATTACATAAAAATATCTCTTTAGAAATATAGAATTTTAAAATTATTGATCTTGAACAAATAATGTTTAATTATTGTAATTAATTTTCACTTAAGTTAAAAGTGAAATACTTTAATTTTCATTTGCAATCAACCCAGTGTAAGTTTGAGTAGGCTGTTATCCACGCTTGGCAGGACCTCCTCATTGTACCTAAAAAAGATAGGGCCATGGTCAATCCCACTTGCTTTCCAGAAGGGAACTAGACAATTTCTGCAACTGCTCACATGTCTCCGCGTGGGATCCACACGTTAACTGCGACTTTGTTTCCCTTCCTATATTCATGGAGAGTTAGCTAGCACTATAATTTCGTTTCGTTTCATACTCATTTTTACTTTTAAATGTTGCACTTTTGTCGGCGCGGCTGATATCAAATGAGTCACATGGGAAACGGGAAAAACATTGTAGAACATTTCTAATTCATTTAAGTTTAATTTATATTTATTTTCTGTTATTCAGAAAGTATATTACGTTGGTAAGAAATGCCTTGGTGTTTAAAGAATTTGTAATTTTTATATTTTACTTATAATTTCGTTACCGGAAGTTGCGGTAAGTTCCGGCTCCGTTTTGTATTTTTGAATAAATTCTACGCGCTACATCCTTTTCCCTTCCTCTACTCGCTACCAACATGGCGAACTTTGATTTAACGACCCGAATGGGCCAGTATTTAGACCGGCATTTGGTCTTCCCATTGTTAGAATTTTTATCAGTCAAAGAAGTTTATGATGAAAAAGAAATGTTACGTGGAAAATTAGACTTGCTGAGCAACACAAACATGGTAGATTTTGCCATGGACGTACACAAGAGCTTATACCCGACCCAAGAGGTACCTTACTCACTTCACCAGAAAAGAACGGATGTCGTAAGCCAGTTGAAGAGACTTCAAGAACAGACGGAGAAGATAACGAATTTGATGGATCAAGAAGAGGTTATAAAGCAGATCGAAAATGCTCGAGACGGTAGACAGCTTTTTGAATATCTACATAGTCATCATGGAGTTAGTGAAGACATGGTACAAACCTTATACAATTACGCGAAATTTCAGTACGAGTGTGGAAATTACTCCGGTACAGCACAATACCTTTATTTTGTCCGCACTCTCCTGCCATCAAACGACAAGCTCTACATGAGCACCCTCTGGGGTAAACTGGCTTCGGAAATTTTAATGCAAAACTGGGATGCAGCACTTGACGATTTGAACCGACTTCGTGAGTTTATCGATAGCAATGCCGCCTTCAACTCTTCCTTGCAGTCTCTTCAGCAAAGGGCTTGGTTCGTTCACTGGTCTTTGTTTGTTTATTTCAATCACCCGAAGGGTCGGGACCTCATCATCGATTTATTTCTCTATCAGACCAACTATCTGAATGCCATCCAGACAGTGTGTCCCCATATTTTGAGATACTTGACTACAGCTGTCATCACTAACAAAAGCCGCCGCCGACAGGTAAGTAAAATAGAAAAATTAAGACTTTTTTTTTTGTTTATTTTGTTTCTAAAATTATATCATCTCCTTATCGTAAATGTTACTTCCTTCCTTTTTTGTATATTTTTTTAAAATTTTATCCTGATCAACTTTTAAAGAAAAACCCCAAAAAACATATGTCTTACTCTTGCTTGTTCACTTCTTTTTCCTGGGATTATTTTTACTGCGATTAAGTTAATTGAAATCCGAAATACCTTTCAATTAACGTTTTCAGTTATCCGAAATACCTTTCAATTAACGTTTTCTCTACATTTTTTTTTTTAATTGATACATTTTTGTTTGATAATTTAAAAAAAATCAACTTCCTTTTAAAAGCTCTAACATGTGACAAAAAAATCCTATCGCTACTACAATGTTGAGGTTGAAAGCGTGAGTTATCAAGGGAGATAATTAGGCATCAACAAAGTTTGTCGATTTTAATTTTTTTTTCTTTATTTTTACTACATCTGATTTTTATATAACGAATTTGATTTATTTAACTACAGTTATCAATATTTGAAACATTTTACTCAAACAATACGAAAAATGGTTATTACAAACTATAAGTATATCCTGCATGTTTTCTGTTTAGGTGTAGTGGCGTATCATAGTTTTCTTAGTCTATTTGTTTTGAAAAATGTAATACACAAGTAGTGTGTGGTTATTATTCTTCATCGAAGCCTAGATTAATAAAATGAATGATACTTTTTTGAGTATCCGATTTTAAAAGCAACTTCATGAATTCGCTAAAAAAAGAGCATAGCACGATAAAAAACTGCCTTACACTTGATGAAAACGAAATTTTATCCTCTAAATAAATCTTTCTGAGGAAAGACCGAAGTATTTTTTATTTTTTTTATTTTAACTTTTGATTAAAAAAATCTTTTTTGCGTTAGTGTCATTACTAAATAAATAACATTGCAAATTTTAGCGACTTTTCTTTGCAGCAGTGACACTTTAATTTTGAAAATCTTATAATTCAATTTTACTTGTTAAATCAGTTTGCGGTTATTCGTTACAAATAATGAAATACAATTTTATTTTTCCTCAGCAAAAATTAAATAGAACGGTGTAACCAAAAAAGCAAATCAGACAGGATAATGCTAAAGAGTACATGTTCAGATTTAACTTTTTTAAAGCGGTAAATGTAAAATAATGAATTTCTGTATTCGGCTACAGAAACTTTTTTTTTTTTTTAGCTGTTATTGTCATTGAAAGCAAAAAAAAGCGATATGTGGCGAAAATCACTGTACACTTGTATAAAACAAAAGTTTCTTGTTTTTTTTTTTTTATTAATCTTTGTGCATAAAGAAAACCAGAAATGTATTTGAAAAGTTATTTACATTGACTAACGATATTACATGAATTGTTTGAGAACATTTTTGTGCGAAAAACAGGTTTAAAACTAAAAGGAATTTAGCAAATTGATTTCAAAAGAATTTTCGAATGGATTAAAAGTAAAACTTCTGAAACTTTTTTTTAAGCATTTCACCCCAAGCAAGGCAGGATGCCACTAGTATGCAAGGGGTTACAGAGTGGGAGCGAGAGTAAAGAGGCGTGATGGAGGAATGGATGAAGAGGAGGACAGGGAATAGGTCAGGGCATCTGGAGATGTTGATTGACATTGTATTTGGATAGTTGGAGATTATAGCTATCAGGGAAACAAGTAATAGGAAGGGAATTCTACAGACGGGAGGTACGAGGCATGAAGCTATTGTAGTAGAAGAGACGGCCATATTTAACCATTTTGACAGTGAAAGACCGTGATGCCGGCCTAGTAGCATGTTTAAATTCACATAGTCTGAGAACTAGCGAAAGTAGCTTGTCAGAGCAGTTACCATGAAAATATTTGTAGAAAAGACAGGGAAGCGACGGTATGTCTGTGAGAGAGCGACTGTAGATGAAATGCTAGATCAGGACCAACCACATTACATATCCGTCTCTGGATATTGTTGAAGACCTTAAGGCAAACAATGGGGGCAGCAGTATTCCATGCAAGGGTGAATGGTTGATTTATAGATTTGAAGGATGGACTCTTTTTGGTGCGACACAGGGAACCAACTTTCCTTGTGGTGGATGAAGCAATTGATTCAATGTAATTGTTCCATCTCGGGTCAGCGGACAATGTGACAGTCGCAAAGAGGTACTTGTGGAGTTGAGCATCAGACATTCTAATGGGTGGCAGGGATGGTTCCCTGTGGTGAGTAATAGAGAGCAGTTTTGTTTTAAAGGCATTAAAGTTAACCAGCCCCAGTCAACAACCGATTGAAAGTCCTTTTCAAGTTATCAGTCAGGTTAGTTTTGTCAGCAATACCAGACTTCCAATTGAGGCAGGAGTAAATATTTGTGTCATCAGCATAGATGCCTACTTGGGAACTGATGATATCGGGGAGATCATTAATGAAGATAAAGAATAGAGTAGGGCCCAGGATAGGGCCTTGGGGAATGCCTGCATTCGTGGGAAAGAAACTGGAGGAGAATCTGTTAAGGATGACCTTCATTACATGGTTTGACAGGAATTAAGTCAAATAATTGATCTGAAGTTCTGTATCCTTTAATCTTACAAAGGAGGCCGGTGTACCAGACCCTACCAAACACTTTAGAGATGTCGAGAGCCACAACACAAGCTTCTCTGTTATTGTGGATTGCTTGGTAAACAATTTCAGTTATGGCCATGAGCACATCAGCTGTAGAATAGGCAAAGTGGAAACCATATTGCTTATTAGAGAGTAATCATGGGATATAAGGTGATAACCACTTCAGTGTTGATTAAAGCTTCAAAGACTTTGCCGAAAAAGTGGTAGGAGACTGTAAAGACAGTAGTTAGATCGGTCAGAATGGTCTCCAGAGTTCTTAAAGACAGGAACAATAGCTGAGGACTTCCAACAGGCTGGAAATTAAGATTCATTTAGGCAGTAGTTATGTAATTTGGAGAGGGCAGGGGCACATTTCTTCAGGACAATGGCTGGTATCCCGTCCCCACTGCTAGCATTATGGGAGTCTAATTTTGAGGTGATGCCCAATACCAATGATGGGGTTATGTACAACTCGCTCAATAGAGCTTCGGTTCTAGAGGAGAAATCTGGTGTGGGAATACTGGATGAGTCAAGCATTGAGTTGGAAGAGAATTTCCGAGCAAAGCACTCGGCCTTATCAGCTAAGGAGGTCAGGACCTGAAATTGATTGAACAAAGGAGGTATTGAAGATTTACTGTTGTTGCATATGCTCTTGCAGAGATTACAGTAATCCTCGGAAGCAAATTTGCAAGATGCAATACGTTGTTTCATTCTATCAGCAAATAGTGACTTTGCTTCATTGAGGACATGCTTGTACTCCTTACAGGCTGAGACCGATGTCTGTTGTGATCTGACATGTCACTACGATATAGGCAGAAGTGATTCCTATGGGCAATGACAGCTGAGTAAATAGCAGCGAACTCAGGGATTGAGTGTGATTTAACCATAAAAGCCTTGATTCCAGCCTTTACCCAGGAGGAGACCTCGGAAACGCATTCTTGAATAGAGAGCTTAAAGACCACATCCCAGGGGACATCTCAAAGGAAATAGGACAGGTCCCAGTCTGCTCGTTGATAACAAAAATATTCTGTTGGTAGGAGCTTCTTTGCTGGGGGTGGAGTAGAAGGAAATGTTGACAGAAACTACAGCATGATCAGAGTTGCCAAGAGGGCAGAGCTACAAGGCGCGACGAGATCTCTGGAATGGAGGTGAAACAGATCGAGAAGGGAAGCCTTACAGCCCAGGTTATTGAGGAAATGTGAGGAAGTCAACTATTTGCGCGAGGGATTGAGAAATAGAAAAATTAAGAGTTTGTATGCCAGCAAAGTCAGTTATAGAGTTTTTAAGCAACTTGGTATGGTGGGTGTTAAAGTCTCCGAAGCACGAATATATGAGCAAACGGATGGAGAGAGTTAGCCTTGTCTATATTGTCGGAAATGCTTTCGAGTACACCACAGTCTTGGGAGGATGGAGAGTGATATAGAAGGAGAGGTATCTTACAGCATTGAGGAGAGATAGGTGGAGATACAAGTATGAGTGGCCTGGAGATTCGAAAGAGAGCTCCCTAGCTAGTGGGAGATGGTGAAGTAATTTTGTTAAGTCAATCAAACTTTAAAATCTTAGAAAAATTAAAACAAAGAACGAACTGGATATTTTAAAATTATTCAACTGGATTAAGTTTTAAAATTATTGCTTTAAAATTAAAACTAAGGACCTCCACTTTGGTCACGTAAAAAACACCATAACATGATGAAAAAGGCCCCTAACTTTTTTAAAAACAAAGTTTTGTCATTAAAATGTTTATTAAGAGGAAAGACCAAAAAAATTTTTTTTTTTTTTTTTAAACACTGTATGTTTGAAATTTTTTTTTTTTTTTTTTTTTTTTTTTTTTTTCTTATGTCAGCAGCAGAGAAAAACCCATTGATTTGGAAATTCTTTCAAAAATCAAAAAATTGAGAGATACACAATTATGATACTTTCAGGACTGACGTATTCAGAAATGAATGAATATTTTTATTTTTTTTCATGTTACCGTTCACTTACTTTCATAAAATTTTGAGAAATTAAATATTTCAAGAATACTTGGAGAAGTAAATCATTAACCCATTTACCAAAAATCTGCTCTGAATTGTAAAATAAAAAATGCAATAAAATTATCTAATTATTTAATCAGAAAAGCTTTTAATTGCTTTGATAAAAATAAGATTTATTAAGGACACTATATTGTCATAAAACTTTTTTCAATGAATAATTAATTTTTCCAAGAATTGTTTTCATTTTTTTAAAAATTTTCATTAAACAATTTATAATACTAAAAAATTGTTTAAAATTCTGCATTGCTTGAAGCCGATGGTTTGTTGATATTAAATGAAAAGTACATTTATGAATCAAAACTTGAAAAGCTCATAACAGTTGTTTGTAACCCAATATTTTTAAAATAATTAAAAAAAAAAAAGTTTTTAAGCATTCCAAAATTCTACCTTTGAGTACCTGTACATGGCATAATCTTTTAAAAAAAATAAATATTGTTAGGGGTATTGGGTTAAAATAATAAGTTTAAACAATTATGTAATTAATAAAATTTAAAGTACTATTAAAATTTCATATTGATTTTTACCTCTATCATGGTATTTTATGTCAGTTATTAAGTTTTGAAAAGAATTTCATATTTTAAATTTTTTTTTTTTTCATAAAGTATCTTCAAGTGTAAATAAGTCAATAAAATATTAGATAATTGCTAAAAATATGTTAATTTGTAAAAATTACTAAGTAGTTAAAAATCAAGTGTTCACTTAGATTTCATAAAATTTGTCAATTCTGGTCATCCAGACTAGCTGTCATCACTTATCAGTTACATTGATAACATCAATAAAGACATGATCAAAAGAGGAGCTGTTGTTAAATGCTTGTATACTACTATATTTTTTATGTTATAAGTAAGTAATGTTTCAAATTAGATTAACTTTCAATTTTTTAATTTTACTTAAATAACATGTCACAAATATATTTAATTTTTTGAAGATTTTTAAAATCCAAAATTTTATTTTGTTTACAAATTTTTAAAAATTAAATTTGAACTTAAGGTATCAAAGTCAGTGGAGATCTGTATTTAAAATCATAAAAATAAAAAAAAACTACCTGTTAAGGTTCTAGAGCAGATTCTAAATTCACACTTCAAATTCAATCAATGGATGTTAGTTTCTGGACTGTCTCCAAGCTTTTAATTTGGAAACTTTTGTATTTCAAATTTGTTGAGCATCATTTCCTTCATTATTCATCAGTTGTAATTTACTGTATTTTAGTATCTCTCTAAAAATAATTGCAGAAAAGAAAGGACTACAAATAAAAAATAATAAAAAAATTGGAGGGTACTACTAACTTTTAGGGTTTTTTTTTTTTTTTTTTTGTAGATTGACATTCTTTAGGCTGCGACACTTATCATGATTTTAAAATATTGATTTATCGTTGATTTAGGAGGTCCTATACATAGGAAAGGAAAAAAATATATGTCCACACTCTTGTCTAAAGATGTTATGTGAAAGTGTGGATAAATTTTTTTTTAATTATCCTAATAGATCCATCCCTGACATTTGCAGAGTTGTTATTATTAGCCTTTAACAGTTAAAGTTTAACTGTTTTGTGTACAAAAAAACTTTTTTGAGGTTGGAGCATTTTTTTCATTTTCTTTAAATTTTAATTATAACAATTTAAACAATTTATAATAGTTTAAAATCGTGTAAAATTCTGTATTGGACTATTTGCTGGATGTGATATCGTAATTAAGTGGAAACGAAATTTACAAATCCAAAATTAAAAAGTTTAAACATACTTACACTATTCTGTTGTTAAAATAATTTTTTTTTTTTAATTTGTTCCCTATTTTCATCTATGAAAGTTAAAATGTGACCTTATGAAAAGGTGATGTGATCTAAGTTTTGTCATTTTACAGAAAAAGTAATTTAAGAAAATTTTATAGTATTTTAAATTTCTTTTATTTTTGCATAAAGCATCTTTTGAAAGGTAAATAAGTCAATAAATTATTAAATAAGTGCAAAAAATGTGTTCATTTGTAAAAATTACTAGGTAGTTAAAAACCAAAAAAAAATGCATTCACTTAGATTTCTTAAATTTTGTATCAACTATAGCCACCCATATTGGCTGTATTGCTTTGTCACTCACTCATCCCTTATCACCTTGGATAAGCTATGATAAGCAGGACCAATCATTAAATAAATGGTTGTATATTACTTTTTTTATGCTATAAGTAATATTTATTTCAAATCAGATTAATTTAACTTGAAATTTTCTAATTTTACTCAAAGTTTCAGAAATGCATGTTTTTTTTGTTTGTTTGTTTACAAATTTCTCAAAATTAAGAAAATGATCGCTTTTAAGAATTTTATGTAACCGAAATTAAATTTGATATTCCAATCCATATAATTTCTATCTGAAATACACCAGAATATTTTACTTACTGGAAATAATAAATATAATCATGTGGCTTTCAATTAAACCTGAAATGAAATCTTCAAGAATGTTTTTTTCATTTTTAAAAATTCATTTTAAACTAGGTATTGAAAATTTATGCTGAAATAGTGGAGGTACCCAATTTAAGTTCTCCAAGGAGTTCTTTTAACTAATATAAAAAATAAATGGCACAAAAATTAATTCCTCAATTTCTAGAAATAAGTGGAGAGTAACAGACATTATTTAAAAAAAAAAAAAAAATTTTTAAATCCTAAAATAATTCATTTGTGAATAGGACCTGAAAGTTTCATTAAAATCCCAGAATTATTTGATTTTTTTGCAAAAAATTTCCAAATCAGTGTGTTTCTTTATTATTTTTTTATTTTTTTTGTTAAAAAAAAAAAAAAAAAAAAAAACTTGAAATTGCCTATACTAGTCTTTGGTCCCATCACTGAAAAAAAAAAAAAATTTTGAACTGAAATTTCAAACTTTCTAAAAATATCAAAAAAAAAAAATACAATTTAATAATAAACCAAAAACTTTGGTCTTAATAATATCTTTAATATATATATATATATATATATATATATATATATATATATATATATATATATATATATATATAATAATCTCAAATCAGTGGTGATTTATGTATGATGCATGCACACACACCATCCCTACCTCATATCAATGGCATTATGCTTGTTTTGAGATGACTTGTTTTTTTGGTGGTTTTTTTTTTTTTTTTTTTTTTTTCTTCCTCCATTTGTCAGCTTATAACTTCCGAGCATAAACCCATTTTAAATTTTTAAGGAATTGGTTTCATCAAAAAAAAAACTTTCGGCAGGAGTAACAATTAGAATGAATAATACTTGTAACTCTAGAAAACAGTGACAATTTAAGATGTTGGTTTTCCACAGATAAAACATTAGGGAGTCTCCTCCTCTTCATCAATACTGAAAAGAACAATAACAGTGAACTTGAGAAGCCTATTTTCCTGCAAAATTTGTTTTAAGAGAAAAATTTTATAAATTTCAACCAACAGTTACATTGGATGCTGGGTCAATGAATACTGAATATTTCTTTATAAGGAAATAGTTAATATAACCCTTACCATTACCAGCCTTTACCAAATATAAAATTTACAAATCTTTGAATATTTTCCTAAATAAAAACAATTGTTGAAATTATGAAATTTGTAGATCATTTTTCTTGGTGTGCACACAAAATTCATGCACCTAAAAAAAAAAGTTATCGAACTTTTCACAGGTTTATTATGCTAATGTCGACCAAAATAGATTCCCATATTTTATGTAGTTTTAGTATTGTTTCAACAAACTTGGACACACATTTTTAAACAATTAAAATATTAACACTTTTATAAAATAACTGAGCGATACAAGAAGACTTTCAAAAGATTAGCATTATGAATATAGAATCTTACATTGGATAAAAACTCGGACTACTTGTAAAACTTGATAGTCCATTGGTTATAGGAGATGCCCTCATCTTTTGTACAGTTTTGAGGCATAAAGTCTATCCGAAAACTACAATTTCTGACACATTTAGATAAAGACCAGATATTAAATCATTGACCAAGACCAATACATTGAATATCACAGTTTTACTTTATTTTTAAAATTCATGTACACATTTTTATTCAGGAGACATTTCACACAACAGAACCATGTCACTCTAGATATGCTATAAAATAAATTTTGTGAATTGTGAGCAAGAATACTTTATGCAGAGTTTTTTAATACTAAAACATCTGATTACAATTAAAATAAATGAAACTAGCACATCCTAAACTCTATATAGTAAATAGAAAGTGTTTTCTTTTTTTTCCTGTTCTAAGGTTCACCCTGTACAAGGCTGAAGATGGGGCACTCAAGGCAGAGCGTTACATTAAGGGGTAGTTTATACAGATAGGAGTGGGAGATAACTGTTAACTCGAGGCATGAACAGGTTAAGATTGTAGTGATTGAGGAAACATCCTCTTGGGAATCTGTTCCACAGAGCCATGATTTGCCAGAAGAAACTGTCTGAGTGAAACTTCTCACCAGTGAAATACACAGGGAATGTGGTTGGCTGGCTGTAATGTAAGCAACTTGGCAGATCCTAGCTGTGGCGGTTAGACCTGGCAAAATGAAAATGTAATTCCTCCAAGTGCTTTCCATGGAAGTAGCAATAGAGCAGTGTGTGGCTTACCATATCCTGCCTGTGAGGGAGAAAGTTGAAGGGTGGAAAATAATTTGTCATCCACAAGGACTCTAAGATGCTTTTGAACTCTATCAATACTGGAAAGTAAGGTCTGGGCTTGTCAAATATGACAACAGTATTCTATTTTTGGCTTGATCTGGCTCTTATAAAGTTAGAGGGTAGCATGAGGAGTTGGATTCAATAACTTAACTCAGTTTTGTAAAAGGTAAATCTGCATATCGGGGGCCTACATAAATCATTTTAAATAGGTATAGATATACAAAGAATGTGTGTATTTATAATTGATAAAACCTGGTTTTCATATGGTCTTTGATTTCCTATTCTATTAAATTGGCTGGATATTAATCTTTTTGTAATGTTCACTTCTTGGTTTGTTACTTATGGAGCACCTCACTCGTTCGTTTCCTTGAATTATAAGATGAAAATTATTTTCACTTGTAATTCTGGAATATTTGTTAGAATTCCCAAGGGATGAAACTGTCTGACAGCAGTTGCATGAACAATGAGGCTTCTAATTTGCCAACTCTACACATGTCTCCTCTACCTTTCCTGGATTTAAAATGCAGAATATTTCCAATCTATATTGAGATTAAAAGCAAAATTTGGGTTAAATCTAGTTTTCAGTTTCACATGTAAATATGAAAAAAAACCCTCAAAAAATATTCATGTTTTTATGGGAAAGCAATTCATAAATTTTTATATATTGCTGTCTTTTATCAAGAACAGTAGTAGAAAAATCTGGGGGGGGGGGCGTTTATACGACACATTTTGTCCTTTAGTACTTCATTGGGCTAAAGTGATTATGTTGATGTGACTACAAATGTGGATGATGAAAGGATGAAATCTTAAATTTCCAGTATTGTCAGATTTCCCTAAAAATCTTTGTTTATAATTATCATTGAAAGAAAAATAAGAATTATTTATTTATTGTTTTGCTATTAGCATCTTGAAAACTGAGGATTGGAGAAACTAGATTGGTGACATCTTTTGAAAAGCCATTGGGTTCAATGTTTTATCATAAGAGATGTATGGTGATATATCTATTATACTGACTTTCAAAAATTACCAAACCATAAAACTGATACTTTGTGGGACAGATTTTGCTCATGAATGGATTTAGTGACCAACATGCAAGCAGTCTGAACAAATTATTGGTGATAGTATTTCTATGGAGTGACATTAGAACAGTGTTTCTCTACCTTTTTTTTTTTTTTTTTTTTTTTACCACCAGTGTGCACTTGTACAATAACTAAACTCTGGAGTGCACTTTCAATTTTAATAAAGAAAATTTAGTAATGAAATAGGAAAGAAGTCTCCTGAAATGAGCCTTTATTTTTAAGACATTCTTTGTATATTTAAGTATGCTTATGTGAAAACTGTGCTTGATGTGTCTTGGTAATTTGTTGACTGATAGGCTTTATATGTTATACTTTGAGGAATACAAAGAGGAAAGATTTATCCCCTCTTTATAGATTAAGGAATTTAACATCCAGTTTAAATCTCAAATGACAAAGGCTTGACTTAAACATGGAAGTCGTGGTTGGTGTCTCTAGCTTTTTATAAAGATTATTTTTAAAATATAAAAATAATTCATAAATTCTGTTAACTTGGAACACCTTGCTACCATACTGTGCCCCATTCATGGCATCATACTACATTGGCTCAAGGTTCATTTTGATTTGAAGCAAAATATAATGGATTTAAATTGATAATTCTCATTTCATTTTGTGCTTGTTTATCTTGCCTACATGCCACTTATTAATATACATGTTATGGCCTGCAGAAGCAAAAAAAGTTTAATCCTTGTACTAAGCCTAAAAAATCCCAAACCTTTCCTTTATCACTCTGCAACACTTATTTCCTTCATGTATATAAAACACCTTTTTATGTAATTTTTATTTATTAACCATCCATTGTTTGCCTCCTCTTATCATTCATGTTTGTTTTTTGACTTCTCTTTGTAGGTACTGAAGGACTTAGTTAAAGTCATACAACAAGAATCGTACACTTTCAGAGATCCAATAACAGAATTTGTGGAGTGCCTCTACGTGAATTTTGACTTTGATGGTGCCCAACAGAAACTGCGAGAATGTGAAACCGTTCTTATCAATGATTTCTTCTTGACTGCATGTTTGGATGATTTCATTGAGAATGCTCGCCTGCTCATCTTTGAAACTTTCTGTCGCATTCATGAGTGCATCAGTATCAGCATGCTAGCCGAAAAGCTGAACATGACCCCAGATGAAGCTGAACGCTGGATTGTCAACCTGATCCGCAATGCCCGGCTTGATGCAAAGATCGACTCCAAGCTTGGTCATGTGGTCATGGGCACTAAGGCTGTGTCCCCCTATCAGCAGGTAATTGAGAAGACCAAGAATTTGGATTCTCGGTCCCACATCCTTGCCATGAATATCCAGAAGAAACTAGGTCTGAAAACCTATGATACAGTAACTCAGTGGGGACAGGATTAAGAGAACTTTTCTCCTCTACTTTGGGTGACACCACAAAATTTAGGGGTCTCTAATGCATTCTATCCAATTTCTAATGTGTGCTCATGACACATTAAGAATAAAACTGGAGAAGCTTTTCACTTGTTGAGTCCATTTCTTTTAATCTTTTCTTTCTTAGGTTTTAGACTTCAGATTTGAAAAGATTAACCATGAAAGATTATCCAAACTTCTGTTCTTTCCAGATATGAAATTTTGCCACTACCTAAGTAGACTGGTTCACTTGTGGAGGGGATGAAAAATGGAAATAATTTTTGTAGATTGATTAGTTCCTCAAGGTGCAAAATTTGTCAGACTCAAAAGAATTAATTTTTTTTAATGATTTTAGAAGTGGGATCCTGTTCATAATATTGGTACACTGTAAAATTGATCCCTGACTTTTTTTTCAGTTATCTAGACTGTGTGCAAAAATCAATCACTCACACACAAAAATATTTCTTAAGTAAAGACCAGATGTATATGTCTTTGATTAAAGCAAAAAAAAGTACCTGTTTATTCATTTAACAATTATTATACCCCAATATTTGTGCATGTGCTCCCCCCCACCCCCCCTTTTTTTTATAGTTTTAATTCAGAAAATTAAAGTATACAGGTATCTATGATGTAAGCACTTTTTTCAAACTAAACATTTGTAAATAACTAAGCTCAATAATAAAATAATAAAAAGTCAGGAATTGATTTTACACTATCAATAATATGAACATAGCTCCCTTCTAAACCAATTTAAAAAAAAAAAAAAAAATCAATTTTTTAGTTCTGACAATTGTTGCACCTTGACGCTCTAATGAATATTAATCTACAAAAATTATTCCCTGAATTTTTTTTTTTTTTATACAATTAGGCCAGTCTCCTTAAGTAGTGGCAAATATTTTGCTTTTAGCATGTGTATTGCTGATTTAAATGCTTGACTCACTTTTTCAAACCTTTCCAACTTCAAATCTCAATGTCCTCTGCTCTATCACTGAATCTTAGCAAGGTGGAAAGTTAACTGTAATAAGTAGATCTCCGTTTCATATTTCTACTGTATTATGAATTTTATTTAGATTTCACTAACCACAAGAGAGCTACAATTTAAACTGCAACTAATGAATTAGTTATGGAATTTAGCTTATAAGACTGAAAATCTCTTATTCGTTTTTTGCCAATTGTTACATAACACATGAAGCATTTAATGAAGTTTTGTGTTTGGCTGTTGCAAAAATAATTGCTGTTTTTAACTAAGTTTGAAGCAGTATATCTCCGGTTGGAATAAAATTTATTTGGCAAGATAAGAGCCTTTAGAATCTCCATGTGCTTACTGACAAAAAAAAAAGTTTATTTATCCCAGTAGCATAGGATTCTGGAGTTCTGTGGACTTGAATATTTAAGACGTTTTGATTTATAGCTTGGTTATTGCAGGAAAGTGACAAAATGCTTAAAAAGGTGGATTTGATTGGAGCAAAGTCTGGTAAGCTAGATGAAGTAGTTTTGTAGCTTAGTTTTAGCTTTAATTTCTGTCATTGAGAAATACAGGTGGGCATTGTCACGGAGAAGAATTAGTTGTTTTTGATTGACCAGTCGTTGACCTAAACACTGCAGTTCTTGGCACCTTTTATTAATTTCCTGGCAATATCTTTTCTCTGATTTTCACTATGATTCCTGATTTCCAAACAATGACCATACACTTTTCTGATGCAGTTTTGGTTTCTGTTGTATGGATTGTTTTTGTTATACAGAGAAGCACAGCAGAATTTGTCATGACTTTGTTTTTAATTTCCCAAAATGTTGATTGTTCCAAGTCTAGGTCTCAAGTTATTTTAGTTGAGTTAACTTCGAGAGTGGCGCCTAATGATTGTGAAAGGACACCCAGAAATGTTTTTATCTTTAAGACCTTCAGAAACGATGTTGACCCATTCCCCAGATAGATTTCTTTACCATCTCCTGCTACATTTGCTTGCTTGGGTTTATACTTCAAGAAATCAATTGTACCAGATTTATTGGACTATTTTTTTTCTTTCTTTTTCTCTTATCTATCTAGCAGAACATTTAGGGTCTTTACCATAGTGCCTAGTCAAATCTTACCTGTAACAGTTTTTCTTCATGGGTTTGCCTTTGTCACTAAATAAAATCTCCCTTTATCAGGGTTATAGTTTCTGCTCTTGTTTTTTTTTTTTTTTTTTTTTAACTGCACTTCAAGCAGCTTGTTTCAATTTTCTCTCTGATATAAATTATGGATCTATCACTTTCCTCTAACTTTTGCTTAATGTATACAGGTTTGAATCAGAATTCAGAACTCCATAACATATGTGTAGATGGACCACTTATGCACATATACCCTTGGGAAAGGTATGGAACCATCTCTTCTAAAGCTATGGGTTGAATAGCAGGACAGACTGGGTCCGATAGCTTTGGCTCGCAACCAGTATACCACAAAGAAATAACAACCTAGTGTGGCAAAATTTGCCTTGTCAGTCATGAATCGAGACCTTGTATGAGTATATATTGCGTATGGCACTTAACTGAGTTAGTATATGTTACACCTTACCACTACTGTTGATTAATGAAAACTTTCATTTTGTTTGTGAGGAAAGGTGGACAAAGAACTTATTAGAAACTGGTTTTAGAAAAAGTGTATGTATAAAAAAAAAAAAATTGAAAGTAAAGGAGGTGAAGATACACATGCATTAAATATTTGCTTCAATGACATGGAAAATCTTGGCAATTTTAAACATTTTTTCTTTGTACCTTGCTTCTTTAAGTCATGACCTGCATTTATACTTTCGATTGTTATTTCAATATTTTGTTAACACTGTTAAGCTCAAATATTAAATACATAAGATATTCATATACCTATTGCAATGCAATAGGTATACGAATACTTTAGTCATGAAATTTTCATTAGTACTAATTTATAGAAATCAAATAATTTTTTTTACTCTGTTTTGGTGTTTGTGAGAATGTATTTAATATTTGCTTATGTTTTCAATCTTAAAATTCTATATATTACACTGAAGTGCCAAAAGTCATGGGTTGATGTATATAAAGGTAGGTTGCACCACTGTACCTTGATGTCATAAACTCTTTGGCTCAAGTCACTGGATTACTTTAACCAATGTGAGTTGTTAGTTCAATACCTGGCTACAGCAGAGGTGAACAAAAAAAACTTGGAGGGTTGAATTAAAGGGAAAAAACTGATGGTGAGATATCTGGAAGAGGCATGTTGTATGGAACTAGAATAATCTACTCAGGTAGACAAAATATAGGGCTCAGTTCAAAATTCCAATCACCTGAAGAAGGCTAGAGCATATGTCCGAAACGTAAATATGACAACAACAATGTAAAGTATAAATAATTCAAAAGCCAAGCTACTAAATTTTTACCAGTCACAATGATTGCACTCTCAAAGAAGATCTTTGCTTTGAATGTCTATTGGAACTTATATTCACCCCAGGCCTCAAGTGAAGTTAAGCAACATCAATCCTGGTCAGTATCTAGATGGATGACTGCTTGGGAAGACCAGCTGTTGTAAGCTTGGATGTGTGTGTGTGTAATGGATAAAGGTTTAGAATTGTTACTTGGAGAGCAGAGTTCCATTTCCTATTGGAGTCATTATATTCACTTAGATAATAAATACTCTTGGTAAAGATATGAATCGTGTCAGTTATGTGCCATGCATGATACACGCTTAGATCATGTATCTTTTGATAAATGATTGACAAGACATTTTTTTTTCCCGCAGGTTGCCATTTCTTTCTGTGGTAGACTAGTTGCCATCCAAGGCTATAGAACCCAGTCTGTCCTGCTATTTACCCATAGCTAAGGGAGAAGAGGATTCATACCTTTCCCAAGGATATTAGCACACAAGTGAATGTAATGGATCCTTAATCCAAGCCACTATCCATTACTCCATGATCACTGAACCATTATCTCCCCCTAACAAAATTCTTGCAATCTAAAAATAGTTTCTGGCTTTAAATAACCTTCAAAGGGTTTATGAGTTCTTAAAAAAAACAAAAAAAAAAACAAATCAAATGCTGGGTTGGAGCTGTCCAATCTTCTCTTTCCAGCTTTGACAGTTCAATAGCATTGATGAATTATTTCCCACCTAACATTATCTTTCATGCAGGCAAAATGGCTTGAGCCTCTCCCTACTCTCACTATTTCCATGAAAAATGTCCTGACAAACTACATTCTTGAGCTTCCCCAGTTCAAACCTTTGCAGCTAAAACTCCCCATGCTATATACATAGGGACAAACCGTTCTATTGATAAGGTTACCAAGATCCACTTCTTTGGGAAACACTCCTGAGTGGATGCTTCCCTGATTACAATAATCTTCCAAGTCCAGAGTCAACTATTATGTCTTTCATATCCTCAAAATCTTCACTTGCTCTCTCCTCTTACATCTAAAACAAACTGTATTCAGTAACCCACTACCTTGAGTGGCTCTTGGGTCTTTTATTAGGTGCACAATAGTGTAAAAATAAAAAAAATCTTAAAATAAATCCAATTGAGATGAGGTGGAGAGGTTTATTTGCATGCAAGGTCCTGCACCTATAAATATCAGAGCTATCAAGATGGCATGGCTCAGCATTTCTCCAGAGGTCTTGTGACCACTTGTGGGAACTATGCAATGTCAAGTTGCTGTACTTTATGAAGACTAGGCACCTTTTAGATTTTTTTGGCATGTTAGTGTATTTTAAATGAATTTTTTTTTTTCTTAAGAATTCCTTCTTAATTTTTCTTTCATTTTTTTTCTTTCATGATTTTCAGCGATAAGGTACTGTTAACTTTGAATTATTTTATTTTTGTTGTTTATTTTACTAACATTGTTGTTTTACATAGTGTCGTCTTCAGTTATTATGGGTGTATTTCATCTGAAGACTTTGTTTCATTTTGTTCAATCCTTGAACTAAGATTAAATGATGGAGGAATAATGTCATAAGAAAAGAATTAGGAATTCAGATTGTTAAGAACATGAATAATGAGATAAACTTTATGGAGATGAAATATGTCCCAATAATGGTGAAGAGTGCACTGACCAGAATTCTGACATGAAAAATTCAGATGAGAATTTTAGTTTGGAAAGAGGAAAAAAAAAAAAAAAAAAAAAACTTAGGAAAAAAAAAATCACTTTTTGAATTTCAGTTATTTTGATCTTACTACTCATAAACTAACATACTACCCTAAAGATCAATGGCAACAGCACACAAATTTTGCTGCTATTCCTTGTTTCATTGTTGTACTGCCCAAAGAGACAACTTTAAAAGATGGTGGTGATTCTATGTTAGGGTAAGTAATCTTTTTTTTTTTTTTTTTTTTTTTGAGAGAGACTATCTTGTCAGTACCTCAATAAGCCCAGGCCTAATAGTGGAAACATTGTACATAATCTTTTGTTAATTTTTTGTAAATGGTGAATATTACCAAACAACATAGATCACTTATTATACAGCAGAAAATTTAAATCAAAATTCAGGCTATGGACCTACTGATCTACCCCTTGTATAACACCTAATGTACTTACTTTTCAGCAACATTCACTATTATTTTTACCCAACACAATTAAAAATTAAATATGCCCATCTCTTCTACTAGATTTTTCTGCTTACACTTTTGGTATGGCTTTCCAATGCTCTTCCAAACTGATTTTCAAATGGAACCATATTCTCTATATTCATTCTCCCATTTATATGGGATGTCGTATATGCAGTTTTTTTTTTTTATCATTCACTTCTATCCTAACTGTAAACAGTGCTATTGCAAATTATCCTAATGCTATAATGTCCAAATGATTTAGATCCATCCAGCACTCCATATGTTTACTGTATAGATATAGTTGGTATATGAAGCTTCATCTTCCTATTTCAGAAATAATGTATTGGCTGAATAGTATATTTGCCACCATTTCTATTCTGTCTGCTAACATTTTTTGCATAAAGATATTCTGCTTAATTTTACACACTGCTAATATAGAGTAAAAAGAAAAATTGTTTGGCGGTCAGAGCAACACTTGAATCATATTGATCAACTTCAGATTTATAGAAGACATCTTTCAGAAGACTTACTGTCAAATTGCAATTTTGTCAAATCAACAATTAAAATTTAACATGGATTTTGAAATAAAACAAGTTGGTACAGATTTTATCTTTATCATAATGGATAACTTCAGTTAGGCTAAAAGTTCGGAATTATCTCCCTTTGACCAGCTTTGTATTAGCAATATTAATATTTAAAATTGAACTTTACATTTCAAAGATCAATTATTAAATAGTCCCGACAACAAAGAATTTGCATTAAGACTGAATCTACGATTACCTTAATAAATTATGTAACACTTTTCAGCTTTTTATTGTTGTCTATACAGTCGTCATGAATTTAGTATCTGAACTGTGTGTGTTTGAGACAGAACTAAATACTAAATAATGACTTTTGGAAAAAAAAACTATTACTGGGTCATAGATTTTTTTTATACAAATATTGGTTCACTTAATTTTTAAAAAGTAACAGAATATTCGTCAACAGACAGAAAAAAGTAAGTTGGAATAGAAGCTCTTTTACTTCTCTAAAATTTCCTGTATAAACATTTTCAGCAACACATTTATTTTCTAATGGTCTCCCCCCCTTTTTTTTTTTTATTCTGCTAAGGCCACTTGCATATTCTTACTCTAGACAAAGCTACACAGAGCTGACCATGAAAGAAACATCTGAATAATTTTCTGATATTTGCATTATTAAGAAGTCAGTAAACTTAGAATTTTATTTTTACTTGTTTTAAATAATTCAGTACAGGTTTAAGAAAATCTAATTAAACAGATTATTTTGACTTATTTTAATAATTCAATAAAAACTTACTTTTTAGAGTGGGGTCCACACAAATAATTTGTAGTCATGTGCAACAGCAGGCAAAAAGCAAAGGTTATGAATTGGCTGGGTAAAAAAAAAATTATAGAATTTTAGAAATATTTTAACAAAATTATTTGTCTGTTTGTATACAAAAAAAAAACTTAGAAGCCAAGATTACATTTATTTTACATTAATTTTTTATATAAACACGGATATTTTTTCTCTTAAATTACGATTGAATTTTGTCAAGGAAAATGTCAATTCTTTCTACACAAACATGATCAATTAAAAAAAAAACTGACAGAAATATTTCTTATATATGGGAATTTTTAAAATTTGATTTCAAAATAATGTGAAATATTTAAAAGGCAAGGGAATGCAAAAGTAGATATATAGTAATGAAAAACAATGTATTGATTATACAGAGATATCATTATAATGGTATAATACTTCCTGCATACTTTATAAATTGTTATGTAATTACAGGTTACTGCTTATAATAATTTATGTAAAAGGAACATAGTAAATTCATTGTGTGTGTTCAGGATGGGTTAATTTGTTTTACTGATCTAAGGTGGAAGGCATACAGACAAAATTTAACCTTATGTGAATTTTTAAAAGTATATGTAATAATTTTCTTGTTTGGATCTTTGACTCATATAGTTCACTTAAATATATCAATGTTAACTAAAGTACATATCTGAGTAAAAGATAACATTTTTTGTTATTGTTGGCATTAATATGTTGAAGTCTATTATAAAGAAATTTAATCAGAAATTGAATTTAAAAAATTCACTGTTAAATATAAAGTTTTTTGTTCTAAATTTAAACTTAATAACATTTGGCCAAAGTTAGAATAATTTTGGTGTTGTGGAATTGGCCTAAAATGGTATGAAAGAAAATCTTTTTCACAGGATTCAAATTTTAGCTGAGGTAGCTTGTATTCTTGTGAACATGCAGTGTGACCCTTCCCTAAGATTTCCATCAATTAGCCAATTTTATGTGTCACATTCATTTCAGTGTGTACCAAAAACTGGGAAACAAATGATAAAAAAACAAACACCAAATCAAGAACTTGGAGCTCAAAACCTATTTCTAATTGTCTTTCATTAATGTTTTTCTTTGTTAGTAGGTAGATAACAGTTGGGACAACACCTGCTATGTTGGTCTCATAGATCAGCTCTACACTCTACTTATTTATCCAATCCAACATGTGGCTGACAATATTGATGGGTAGCATCAAAACTGCAAAGAATAGTCTGACCTCTGACAAGGGCAAATCAGAACTGACCTCCTTGACTGTTAATATAAACTAGCAACTGGACACACTTTGTCTGGTTTTGCTGTCACTTGATCTCCAAACCCTTATTTACTCTTCTGTTCTCCTTTGCTCAAAGTGGATACCACTTAGATCTAAAAGAATCCAGCTGACACATTTTCCTCATCTGTGTGAGTGTCCCAATCTTAGCATCACATTCGTAGCATATTGATGTCTTATTATATATATTATATTATATTTATATGGAATGGAGAATTGAATCAACCGAACAAGAGACCTGCATGTGAAGTAAGCACCAGGAGTTACATCCTCTTCCACAATTGGCTGTTGAGAGAAGAAGACATTCTACTTAGAGTAGGTGGCATTGAAAAAATTTATATATGAATGATACTAGGCAAGTAGTAGCCAATAGCATACGTTTGGGACTGAGAGTGCAATATAACCCCAGTTTTTTCTCAGTCGGGTCGAAGTGCTCTTACATGTGGACCATTAGCGTTTTGTGTCAAAGTGTTAAGTTGGAGTTTTGCATTGAGTCTATATTTACTTTACTTTAGAAAAAACCAGACAAGATGAATATATTATATTAAGAAGGAAGAAGTAGAAAATTTGAAAACTTTTTTAAAAATAGCCTGGCTCTTAAATTCACATATGATCTAAACATAAATGACACTCTTCTTTTTTAGATGTACTAATTGATTCAAATAATGAGAACCTGAAAGCCTCCATTCATAAAAAAAAAAAAACAATTTAAAACCATGCCAACTTAACTGCAACAATGAATACTTACACATATACAAAATGACTGGGAAAGATAATTTTCCCTGAACTCTGAAGATTTTCAATGTAAAATTAAGATGTCTCCTTTTTGCTAGATAGTTGTTGGTTTTGAATTTGTTTATTTAAACAAGAGTCGGGATATTCCAGCAAATTAATGAGAAACAGGTTGAGATACATGAGTGAGAATCTTAGAAAGCCTTAAAGATCGATATACACTGTGAACAAATAGACATTCATTCATCTTCTATGAATATGTTTATAACGCAGAGAGAATAAAAGTAAACAATGACTTCAGCTGCTGCTGCTTTTGAATAAATTCAAGTATGATCAGAATTAATTTGAGAAAAGAATTCTTTAAAGATTTTTTCTGCTGGTTGAATAGTCATTAAAATTCATGCATAAAATAGTGAAATCTTTTAACAGGAGAAATATACATACAATAAGATCAATGATCAAATTGTATGCAATCAATTTTATTCAGTAATTGATATAATTTTAATAAGATTTTACATCAATGTGTTTTTATATAAATTTGTGGAAGAAATCAATTAAAAATTGTTTAAGTCATGAAATGGTCAATATTTACTTTATGAAATTATGAAAAATAAGAATTTAAATAAGATTTATTTACAGTATTTACATGCAGACTATTGTCCACATCTTTGTTGTTATCACAAATATCTCTGCTATTGCCATTCAACCTTCATCAGCTATATATTGATCCGAGTAACCTAGAGGAAAAGCTTCATTGAGTGCAGTCATATGTATGTCAGCAGCAGCAGCACTCATCAGCAGGCAGGTTTAAGTCTCCAAAAGACAAAGAAGTGTCACATGGAACAATGACCTAGTAGATTAAAGTGTTGCTTTGTGAACTAGATGACATATAGTAATTGTGAGTTCTGCACCAGGTAATATGAACTTGAACTCAGTGGAAACAAGGTGCAATAACTGAAAAAGTACTAAAAAAAGAACTAGCAAAGATATCCCTAGACATGAGGCACCTGTAGATTAAATAAAAGGTTCAGTTTGTAATTTCATTGTAGGTTACCTGGATCTATATACAAAGGGTATAATAACCAAAACATTGTGATAACAACAACAAAAAATGAGGACAATAGACTGCAGGTAAATATTGTAAATAATAACTTTTCTCATCTCAGAAATTCAGGTAGCAAGGAGATTTGTCACAAATTATGTTAATGAATTAAAACTGTAACTAAAATTGGGTAACATTTTCAGTTGAAAATAGCTGATGGCACCAAACTTCTTTGTGAGTAATATATTTGTAAATGCTGGTTGTGTCGAAAAGATTAATGTGGCTGCGTGTTGAAGAGCATTTAACATTTATACATTTTTTTAATCAAGGAAAAACAATGGAAAACTGATTTTTGTTTCAATGATAAAAATATATATTAAAATCAACAAATACAAAACAATTTTTGTAATGTGTGAATATTAAGGAGAAAAAAGTAGTTTCTCTTTATCTGTTAGCTTGAATAAGAATAAATGTAATTAAAGAAGTTTCTTGAATAGAATGTTCAAAGTTCTATGTTGAAATAGAATGTTGTATTCAGAAGAACATACAGTTAATTCAGTTGTGTGTTATTTGTAACAGCGTTATTGGTAACTTGGCTTTCTCACAAAGAACTGATCGTGAAATGTAATTCAAGTTCTGTGTCTGTGTGTATTCAAGTGAGTAGAATGAATAGTCTGTGTAGATGCGAGTGAGTTGAATTCTACTGTCTATTTTTTCAATGAAACCCGCTTTTATAATTACCGTAGGCTCCTAGAACAAAGGCGGAGAATTTTGAAAGAACACAAAAAATATCTGATTGATGAAAAATTTTATAACAAAAGCATGTTTGTGAATTAACGGTAGGAAACATTCAGTGTGGTGACTACGATCAGTAATTTGTCCTGTGATAATCAGTATTTATTATTTAACCAATCACAGTTGTGAAAATGTACGCATGGCAAACATAGTAGTAGTCACTACATATTTATCTTGTCTTGATATCTATTCAACCTTTTATCCCCATTATTAACCTGAAAATTTGATATTGGATAATCAGACATTCATGATGGAGGCATGGTGGCATAATGGATTGTGGTTTTTGGATTGAGGATTTGAGTTTGAATTCAGTCAAATTCATTACATTCACTTGTGTGCTAATACCCTTGGGAAAGTAATAAATCCATCTCTTTCCCACTATGGATAAATAACAGGGTAGACTGCATTCTATAGCCTTTGCAGGAAACCAGTCTAAGAGAAGGAAAACTCTAAATTCAAACCAGCCTGGAGAGGGTTGAGCTCCATCGGGCTATCTACCCAAGAAACACCACCTATACTGTGCCTGCAACTACATGTGGTGCCTGTATGACTCTAGTGAGTTTCATGTGACTCATGATCGTAAATCAAATATTCATCCTGAACTGTAAGTGGGGAATATTAATTGAAACCAGTCTATATGGAGATTATTTTGATTTGGATTTTTATAGGTTATCAACCATTTATAGGATATTTAAAGCTTTTAATTTTGTATTGAAGAATATTTTTTTTTTTTTTGCTGGTGAATATAGCATTAAAATTTTTTGAGAATAATAATTTTTAGAGATAAAATTCATACTATTTAACCCATATCTGGGGAGTAGGTGGATTCATACCTTTATCAAGGGTATTTACATGTGAATGTAAGAAAGCTAATTTTTTTTTTTTTTAGTACTTGTTACTCATTTCAAGCTGCTATAATTACACCACCTGCACATCCACCTATTTGAAGAGAATCAGACAAAATCAAGTCATCAATTCTCTCTCAGATAACAAGTCCTGAACTCTGAAGATTTTGATGTAAAATTAAGATGTCTCCTTTTTCTTAATAGTTGTTGGTTTTGAATTGTTTATTTAAACAAAAGTCGGGATATTCCAGTAGATTAATGAGATACATGATTGAGAAAGTTGCCTCTCATATGTGATTTTATTTTGAGTGTTTTTTTGTAATGATTCCTTTCTATGACCACTTATGAAACCTTCAATCCCTATTCTGATTTTTAACTTAAAATACCTTTTAAATTTTGAATAAACTAGTAAATTTTGACCAACAAGAATTTGTAAATTGTCAGGGTAAAATTGCTCCAAATGAGCAGGACTTTGTCCAGTTAGAATTGACACCTGCTCTGACCACTTTTACCCACCTTTCAGTCAGGGATCAAAGTGTAATATCTGTTCTTCACCTTTTGTTGTGTTTCTGTCTTTGGACATTTCTCAAAAAGTTTTGAGGAGTCCTGTATTCCAACTATACAGCAGCACCTCTCTCATTGCACTAAAGAGGAGGGTTGGTCGATATAAATGTCAGCATGAAAGTGGTCATAGGGACTGGGCAATTTTTTGACCACTGTGAAGGGTGGGGAGTAACAGGAATTCACTTTTGTTTTTTTTTAATCAAATGATGAAAGTGGTAACAGATGAATCATCTCATGACGAGGACAAAAGAATTTGGTTTTATAAAAATTAAATGTCCATTTAGATTTTATCAGATAAGTAGTGCATTTATTTGACAACAGATAAATTATTTATTAAACTAGTAGCCTAATTATTTTTGGCAACCAACGACTTCAGCTCCATATCAAGTTTGTCTGGGCAAAAGATACATTCCATGTTTACAGAAGAATTTCTATTAATTGCATTATTCAACTTAAGATATGCATGCATGTTTGATGGCTTCCAACCAAGATGCTATCTGTTTTATTTGGAAGAATAATAACTTGGGGAAATCTTTTGTTGGAATTATATATATATGCAATGGGGGAAAACAATATTCGTACACATACAAATTTTTATCTATTGTATTTCCAACTATTAAATAAATATGCTTTTCATATAATTAACTGTATACAGATCCATAATAACTAAATATGCATAGAAAACAAAAAAAATTGATTTAATAGAAATAAATCCTATTTATCTATTTTAATGGGTGAAAAAAGTATTCATACAATGCAAATTTCAGATTCTAAAATTTTAAATTGCTTTAATACTCTATATTATTAAATTGGAATTTTCTAGAATGTTCCAATAATGTTATCAAGTTATTTTTAGCCTAAAATGCAAACAGAACATTCTGTAATTTATATTCGTGCATGGTTTTCATCATAGCAAGAGGTAAAGAATTTACATATTGACAAATCTGTGATCACAACATAATTCTCTTTATTAAAAAAAAAAAATCTTTCAAAAATAAAATGTATTTTTCTGAAAGTTTATTTGAGGAAGATGCACTGATATAAAGTATAATTAATCTGAATTGAAACAAATATTACTTTGTGATTAAAATATCACAAAAAAAACTTAATATTGGTTGGTGTTTTTGAGGCATTGGTAGTTCTATCAAAAAATGAAGTTATATAAATTTAACTTAGCAATACATAAATATTACTTAAGAAATATAATATAAACCCTTTTTTATATCACTTTTTAACTACATAGTAATCATAAAAAAAATTAAAATAGTGTAAGTATTCTAATATTTTATTATATTTTAGGTACTTTGGTATTATAGCTTTATTTATGAAGACATTTCTTGAGGAAATGTTAGAATATTACAAATTTTAAACTTACTATAGTTATCAAAATCCATTTTAAAATATTAGGTGTAGCTGAATTGTAGTAAGCTTTTCCATTTATGATCAGTAAATACAATTTTACTTTAATAACAATATCACTTGATCATTACAAATTAATACAGAATTTTAAGATTTAAAAGTTTATAAATTATTCTAATTTAGAATTTAAAAAAAAAAATAGAAACAATTCTTGTAAAAATTATTAATCATTTAAATTTTTTTCTTAAGACAATAGTGTCCATAATATATATCTTATTCATAAAAGAAAGTAAGTTTTTCTAATTAAATAATGTCTTTATTACATATCTTTTATTTTACAATTCAGGGCAGATTTTCTATAACTGGGGACCAGTTTGAGCAAAATCATTTGATTGTTTAATTCTCCAATGACTTGTTCTTATAACTAATATAAACATTAAGCACTACAAAAAAAGGATTTCATAAAATTATGTGTGTGATGGATGTTTTAACAGATGTAAAAAAAAAAATTCTGAATAAGTCCAGAAAGTTTCATTAAAATCCAATAATTATCTGATTTTTGTAAGAATTCCCAAATCAGTGTTTTTCACCACAAAATGCTCAAATTTCATCAAGATTTTTTTAATCAAAATTTCAAAGGTTCTAAGAAGGAAAAAATAAAATTTTTACATTGGGGGGGGGGGGGGGAAATTTTTATTTATTTATTTTTTTTTTTCATATTAATAATGCAAAAGTTTGTTTTTTGTTTTAATTTTATTTATTTATTTTTTTTTAATTGAATTTTGTAGTCCTATTATTTGTTAATAGGAACATTAGTATAAAGGGACTTATATGAGTTTGTATTATATCTATTTTCCTTGAAAACACAAAGGGGGCATGGCAATAGAACCCCTCATATCAGGTATTGGTAGCACACTCCACAGACTGACAAAAGCCATAACAAAAAAAAAAAATTAACATCAATTCTTCTCAAGATAGGTTCTATGTGTTGTAATCGATCAAGAACTTTTAGAGTAGAAGTGTTTCAAATTTTTCTGGGATGAGGAGTCCGGATGTAAATGATATTAATAATTTCCACTTTTTATTGACTCACTAAAGCCTGTCCCACGTCTTATTTGGCCTGGTTGGTCTCCAGTTATCTCCCTTAGATCAGTTGCTGTTTTCATACGACTATCAAGTGAAATATTCTAAAACAAGGGAATTAAATGAATACATTTACATACGAATGTTTGTCAGTGTGTGTACGAAATGTAGTACTCTTCTCCATTGGCCTTGTGCTTTACTAAACAGTATATCTTTTATTAGGATTTTACCACTTTCTCTTAGTGAGATTCCTTTATAGAAGTGCAGTTCAGGAATTACTATGAACATCAGGGAATTTCTCGAATTCAATAAAGATATCTGCAGAAGGGATTTTTTTTTTTTTTTTTTTTTTTTTTTTTTTTTTTTTTTATATTTTTTAATACCCAATTGAAGACCCAAGAGTCAATCAATATAGAGTAATTAAATTAGGTTGTTGCCTAGTAATCAAAACAGCTGAACTTCTTGAGTCAGAAACATTATGCCCGAGCAATGGACCCAGTAAATAGATGTTGGAAGAGAGTTCAGGAGAAATAACAAAAAGAAAAAATTTATTAAGAGCTACAACAGACAGTAAATTGTTGTTTACCTTGATCCCCAACATTCTGAAGGGACAAGGTAGATGAAAGAAGGTATCAAATTGGAAAACATTGTAGAATAATTACCATGAAAGTATTCGTAGTAGAGGCACTAGGAAGTTTCTTTATGGCTGTGGGGAAAGTGACTGAAGCTGAGATAACATTGCAGACTCTTCTTTTTATTTTATCAAGTATCTATAAATAAATAACAGAAGCATTAGATTAGGATAGCGAGTTAAAAACCGCCTTCAGTATTCCAACATCAGGGATGAGTTGGTTGATTTTCTTGTACAGCAAAATTGGTCTTTGCTTTTCTTTCTTCTTTTTCTTCTTTGCTTTTCTTTCTTCTTCTTTTTCTTCTTTGCTTTTCTTTCTTTTTCCTCTTTTTCTTCTTTGCTTTTCTTTCTTTTTCCTCTTTTTTTTCTTTGCTTTTCTTTCTTTTTCCTCTTTTTTTTCTTTTTTTTCCTTTTTTTTTCTTTCTTTTCTTTTTCCTTTTCTTTTCTTTTTTTTATTTTTTCCTTTCTTTGCTTTTCTTTCTTTTCCTCTTCTTTGCTTTTCTTTCTTTTCCTCTTCTTTGCTTTTCTTTTCTTTTTTTTCCTCTTCTTTGCTTTTCCTTTTTTTTCTTTCTTTTTCCTCTTCTTTGCTTTTCTTTCTTTTTCCTCTTCTTTGCTTTTCTTTCTTTTTCCTCTTCTTTGCTTTTCTTTCTTTTTCCTCTTCTTTGCTTTTCTTTCTTTTTCCTCTTCTTTGCTTTTCTTTTCTTTTTTTTTTCTTTCTTTTTTCTTTTCTTTTTTTTCTTTCTTTTTCCTCTTCTTTTCTTTTTTTTCCTCTTTTTTTTTCTTTTCTTTTCTTTCTTTGCTTTTTTTTTCTTTTCCTCTCTTTTTTTTTCTTTTCTTTTCCTCTTCTTTTTTCTTTCTTTTTGTTTTTTCTTCTTTTTTTTCTTTTCTTTTCTTTCTTTTTTTTTTTTTCTTTCCTCTTTTTCCTTTTTTTCTTTTTTTTTCTTTGCTTTTCTTTCTTTTTCTTCTTCTTTTCTTTTCTTTCTTTTCTTTTCTTTTCTTTTTTTTCCTTTCTTTTTTTTTTTCTTTTTCCTTTTCTTCCTTTTTTTTCTTCTTTCTTTTTTTTCCTTCTTTTTCTTCTTTGCTTTTCCTTCTTTTTCTTCTTCTTTGCTTTTCCTTCTTTTTCTTCTTTGCTTTTCCTTCTTTTTCTTCTTTGCTTTTCCTTCTTTTTCTTCTTTTTTTTTCTTTTTCTTCTTTGCTTTTCTTTCTTTTTCTTTTTGCTTTTCTTTTAAATCCTCTTCTTTGCTTTTCCTTCTCCTCCTTCTTTTTTTTTTTTCTTCTTCTTTTTCTTTTCTTTCTTTTTCTTCCTCCTCCTTCTTTTTTCTTCTTCTTTTTTTCCTTCTCCTCCTTCTTCCTTCTTCTTCTTCTTTTTGCTTTTCCTTCTTCTCCTTCTTCTTTGCTTTTCCTTCTCCTCCTCCTTCTTCTTCTTCTTCTTCTTTGCTTTTCCTTCTCCTCCTCCTCCTCCTCCTCCTTCTTCTTCTTCTTCTTTGCTTTTCCTTCTCCTTTGTCTTACTGAAAGGAAACTCCCTTCAATATTAAAAAGTGCTATAATATTTAGTGGACTTTAGAAGTCTGATTCTTCTGTAAAACATTTTTAAAAAATGTTTGAAATTTCAGCCGACAGTGACATGAATTGTTTAGTCATTGAATATTAAATGCTTCCTGCATGGAAATAAACTAATTTTATCATTACTATTTACTTTGTTTTGGCTGCTTACAGCCACACCACATTGAAACACTGGTTCCTATTCAGTCACCTAAGTTAAGCAACATCAAGTTTGGTTAATACTTAGATGGGTGACCACTTTGGAATACCAGGTGCTATAAGCTTGGATGTGCAGTTGGTGTAATGGATAATCACTCAGAATTGGTAATTAGAGAGCTATCTGGGTTTGTTATATTCCGTTATTTGCAAATATTCTTCTGAAAAGTATGAATCTACCTCATTCTTCCTCCAGCTGTGGGTTAATTAGTAAGGCTTGCTTCACTAAAAATTCATTATCTAAAAAAAAAAAAAAAAAAGCAAAATTGCATGCAAAATATTTAATTTCTGCATGAAACAACCCATTGTGGTTGATTGCCTTTGTTTAGCAGTCTATCAACCAAAAACTTTGTTTTAGAATAGGTAAATTTTTGGTATTTAATTTATATTTTAGTCTGTAAGCTAAACTTTAAATGCAAGTGATTAGGTGTCCACATTTTGGTAGAACTTTTATCCCTCTAAAGAGAATGCAGTTGGATTCTAAGTTCTTGCCAAAAGGTGTGTTTGTGCCATGTTAAGTGAATCTTAGAAAATGTCAATAATTAACTAAACATTTTTGATTGGAGATCTGGTTTCATAAATCACAATCAGAGATCAAATTAAATGGACATTTGTGTTGACGACATTCAACAATTACATTTACATTTATTGTTACTAATCTGATGATTAAGCAATCCACAACTTCTAATTTCTTGTAGATCTAAGCAACATTTGATTCTTTACCACTCCTCCTTGTCCCTGCTTTGTCATCCATTTGCACAAATTCATTAAGTTGTTCGCAGTTTCCTTTTACTCCACCTTTTTTAATGTCATGTGAGTATTGAATTTTCCAAGCTGTCTTTCCTCATAATGTGTCCCAGAAATTTCTCTTTCTAAATTTAAGTATGAGTGTCTTTCTAGTTACCTTTTTTTTTTTTTTTTTTTAGAATTTCCTTGTTGCTCACAAATTCTGTCCATGGCGTTCTCAGCATCTGTCTATAGAACCACATCTCTGTCACCTTAACTCACTTCATCATAAGGAAATAGCATTCATTGCAATACAGGAGGATAGATATTTCAACTGGCAGTAGCCCTAACTGTCCAGTCAATGAATACTTAATGTTTCCTGTATGGAAATAGATGCGTTTTGCCTATCGCCTGGTTTACATGCCTCTCCAGTCTTTTGAACAGGAGTAGAAGTTCATCCCTTTTTCTCTGGGCACATTTTTCAGCTGATCCAGTTGTTCCTATCAAATCATGACATAAAAGTTGTCCTGAACTGCCACTCATCTACATCCTTTCGTACTAATACAGATGTACCCCCCCCCCCCAGGGTTCCATCCTTGGTCCTACTTTGTTTTCAATGTTGATTAATTAGCTTTTTAATAATATCGGATCTCGACTTGGCAAATATGACACTACTATATACTCCTGCCTTTGATACTAAGGCTGATTAGTCTGACAGGTCAAAATGGCAGCTGAAGTACAAAACAACCTCCAGTCCATCGTTAACTGGGGTAAAAGATGGCTTTTTTAATTTTAACGCCTCCAAAGCTAAACATCTCTACCTTAATCATTTAAGAGACCCCTTGCTGCCTTCCATCAGCATTGATACTATCCTCCAGGAAAGTGATTCATTGTGTCTTCTCAGGCTCACATTTTCAGCTGACATGAAATGGAAAGACTATCAAATCCATTAATAGGTCAGCTGCTAAGAAAGTCGGTACACTGTGTCAGGCAAGACGATTCTTCGTCCATGAATCTATCTTGCATATCTATAAGTCTACCACTCATCTGTTTAAAATATTGCTGCCATGTATGGTCCAGTGCCTCTTCTATTTTCCTGGAGCTACTTGATGAGATCTAAAGAAGAATCTGCAATGTTACTGGTTCTGATCTGGCCATTTGGCTTAAGTCAGTTGCTAAGATTGCTTCCATGCAATGTCAATCGCTATCTAGTGTTCTCCTGAATGGTCTTTTCTCTATCTACTCATTACCAATGTTTCTGCTTCTTATTCCTCCACACCTTGTAATCCCCTTGCATATTAGTGGCTGTACTTGCCTTTTTTTTTTTTTTTTTTTTTTTTTTTTTTTTTTTTTTTTAAATGTATTGGATTTCCAATCACTTTTAGTCTGCTTCAACTCTATTCCTTAACATCTCTGCCTGAACTCTGATATTTTATTCACTAATTAAATCTTGACCTCTTCAAGTCTAGAATTAGTTGCCTTTACTGTTATCTTGCCCTTTTTTATACTAACACAACTCCACACAGTAAACCCTCTACCTTGAGTGGTTCTTGAGCCTTGTATTAGGGGGGAAAATTGTAAAAAAAAAAAAAAAAAATAGAGACAGCTAATTTTAACATATTGTTTACTTTGTTTGGGAATAGTTATATATTGAGTATTCAGCACTCTTTTCTAATGAAATATTCCTATGTCTAAACACTTTGCTTTGTTTCTAGTAGGCAACTTTGGTTATTTTGATCAGCATTCAAAATTTGACCTTCACATAGATTTCAAAATTAGTTCTGTCTACCGATACAAGGTTTGGAGAAGGTCTGGGCCAGGTTGATAATTTTCAGCTCCCACCCTTCATGCCTGATGTACCATGAGTTGATGCAAGCCTTGTGATTGAAACTGGGTAAACACAATTGTTCAAAAGCTGTCAATGCTTATGCTAACAGAAAGTCACAAATCAACATTATCAAGGGTTTGTGCTTACTGACCTTGCTCAACTATTGATCATTCTAGAGTGTGCACTCTCTCCTAGAAACTGTAACTAAAGTCCACTCAATCATCTATGTTCCGTGTCCTTTCAAGACATTAGCAATCATGGCTTTCCACAACTTCTTGTCCTTTGCAGCTCTTAGATCTTCCTTAATCCGTTCTGCCAACCATTATCCAAATTTATTAGGTAGTTTATGCACTGCTTTCCTTTATCCCACTTGCCTTCAGTGAGATCTTAACTTAGATATCTAAATTTTTGTTCTTGCGTGATTTCGGTATCTCAAATTTGTAGTTAATAACCTGAGTTATTCCTTTTGCCGACAAATATACATCCTGTCTTCTTACAAGTGATGTTTAGTCTTTTCTCTCTTCTTTCCTTTACTAGCTGTTGTAGGAGTTCCTGCAGTTTCCTTTCTATGTCTGCTATCAACACGGTCACCTGTATATCTTATAAGACTGTGGCTGCCAATAATGAATGCTGGTAGGATTTCTAATTCTCTCAGGATCACCTCTCTGTCAAGGTTGAATAAGTCTGGTGATATATGTATATAGTGTCATCTACAGACACTGTTTCACAGCTCATCAGTGTGGCTAGAAATTCGATTGCCTCAAACCAGGATTGAAACCCAAATGATTTGGCATTTGTTGTAGATTTTCCTTCTGAGCTATCAGCTCCTGGCAGAGAGGAAGGTGAATTTTTGTATTTATTTTTAGAATAAACATGCCAGTGACTCAGAGTTAATAATATATATATATATATATATATATATATATATATATATATATATATATATATATATATATAGTTGTATCCTTAAAATGGTTACATACAGAAAAAGATGGTACTCGATTGAAAAGAACAGCAACATGGGCGTAGATGAAAGAAAGAGGTTTATTGTAAAGAGAATACACTACTGAAACACAAAGAATTGGTTAACAAGCTAGTAATTCCTGAAGCAAGTCGGGCAGGTATGTCCTTTACACACACTATATATCTACTGATATAGTCCACGTAGGCAATAGGGAGTGTTGGGCATTCCATTACAACACACACACACACACACATATATATATATATGAGAATATAAAATTTGTCACTTAGCTGATTGATGTTACCTTCAGCTTCCAGATGGATCCTCCAGAAATCCTTCCGTTCATTCATCATGAGGTATCAGCAATTGACTCTTTATATTTCTCGTTTGAACTTTTCATAGGTGCAAGGTTGATTTTTGTGTGTGTATATCGTGTACCCATGTCATTACAAACATATGCATGATGGTCACTATGAAAGTAATGCCTCTTATCTTACATTCATCAATGATTTAAGAAACAGATGTTGATGGTACCTTTGCACTTTTCTACCACATTTTCTTTTACCTTGTTACAAATAGAAGCTCAGGCGATGGATAATGTTTTAGAAGTGGTGATATCAATGCGTGTCAAAAAGTTTCTCGCCTCTTGTTCATTGTTGGTGAAAATGCACCAAAAATTGGTTTTGTAGCTGAAACAAAAGGAATTTTTGTGGTGCCCAATTTGCTTGCATTGGATTCTTTTCTCAGTGTACCTTATCAGAGCATGCTTTACATATAACTCTTAAACGTCCGGAGCACTGGTATGAATGTTACTACATCACAAGGTAGTCAAAGACAAAGTAAATTTTATTGGAATATATACAACCCATGAGTATGAACATACTGTACCTCAGTCTAAATCAGCATCATCTTTCATGGTGTTGCCATTTTATGAACAATCAGTGTGCATCTATATTTAGGTGTAATCATATGTACGAGGGTCACTCTAAAAGTAATACCCTTTACTTTATTTTGTTGATTCACAATGTAAGAGGCAGATGAGATGTTGGTTATATAGCTAACCATATATAACCTTCCTGCTGATATATTTTTTCAGCTGAGTTAGGTAGTGGGTGATGTTTTGACTGGCAATAGCAATATGTATTAAAAAAAAAAAAGTTGGTGGCCTCAGCTGGTGGGTTCTTTTTTCATTGAAAGTGCATATCCAATGTTGAGGAATATGGGGTGGGGAATCGTGTTCTGTAGCTGAAAACTTGGTCTATCGAACACTTATTATTTCACCCACCTGCTGTTTCTGTTAAAATAAATTGGAGGCATTACTTTCGGATCGCCTCTCATAATGTAATGTTTTTATGTTTAGTCAGAAGTGATTTACGGCTATAACACCAGTCAGTACCTAGGTGGGTAACCGCTTGGGAATACCAGATGCTTGGATGTGCAGATGGTGTAAAATCTCGGAATTGGAAATCAATGTCCGGCTCGTTAATGTGCAAATAGCTTTGGGGAAGGTATTAGTCCACCACTTCTCTCCACCCCAGTTATGTTTAATTAGACTTGATGGCTATACCTCTGAGATGAAGCATTATGATTATTTACATTATTCGTACTGTTATCATATTCATTGCCACATTCACAATGTTTCAGACGTTGTACACCCTGGCCTTCTTCAGGTGATTGGAATTTCAAACCGAACTCTTTCCCTTTAACTTAACTCTCCAAGTATTTTGGTTCATCACTGCTGTAGCTTGATATTGAACTGTGTCAAGACACATGGCCCAGTGGATAAAGGCATTGGTTAGATCCAGTGACTAGACCCAAAGAGTTGTGAGTTCAATACCAGGCTACAGCAGTATACTTGGAGAGTTGAGTTAAAGGGAAATAACTGAGACATCCGGAAGAGGCACGGCACGTGGAACTAGAACAGTCTATCCAGGTGGACGAAATAAAGGGTTCAGTTCGAAATTCCTGTCACCGGAAGAAGGCCGGCGCGTACAACTGCCGAAATGTTAATATGGCAATGAAGATGAGAATAACAGTCCAAACAATGTTAATAGACTTGTCAGTAAATCATTATCTCCAAATCTAGAAATGTTTTCTTTAAATAACCTGTAAAAAGGTTAAGCCGTAAAAAAACAAATCGATTCAATGATATATTCGCCGATCTTTGTAATTAACTTTTCTAATGACATAGTAACAAATAGAATTTTATGTTGTGTATAATTTGAGAAATAAAATTCCATTTAACGGTAAGTAGAATGCCATTTGTTTAGCTCAATATTACGAGAATATTGCCCGTAAAGAATAAAATGCAAAACAACGTAGATGTACATTGTAATAGAAAATGTCGTCATAATCAATAATAATAATAATAGGCAATGCTTCAACTAAGATTCCAACCCTATTACATCTAACACTATTACAAACAAATAAAATGGCGACGTATGGCATTCGGAGCTGTTAATAAATTTTGTCTTTTTGTTATTTCTCGTAAACCTTGTTGTGCCATCCATTTACTCAAGCTCACTAATTATTTTATGCGTTGTTTTCCTCGGCCCCTTTTGCCTTCACTCTGTCATGTGAGTATCAGATTTTTCAATCCCTTTTTCCTCATTATGTACGCTAGAAATTTCACCTGTCTTTTCCTGAGGTTAAGTATAATTTTCCTTTTTGTTTCCATTTTCTCTAAAGCTTCGTCGTTGGTCACATGTTCAGTACATGGTATTCTCAGCATCCTTCTGTAGAACCACGTTTCTGTTGTTTTAAATCTTTTCATCGTTGAGGAGATTGTCGAGCATTCACTTCCATATAAGAAGACTGATATCACGTAAACAGTTCAGTATTCCTTTCTTTGTTTCTAACGAGTCCCCCCCGATTGTCTTGTATTTTTCTTGGTTTTGTTTCTGTTGCTTTTTGTTCGGAACTACCAGCTTGGTCATAATCAAGGTTAATAAATTCAACCTTGAAACTTTCTGCAGGTTTATTCCTTATTTAAGGTCCGTTTTGCTTACAAAACGATCGAAGAATAACGATCTAACAATTCTTCTGTTATGCGGTGTGTCCATTTCTATCCTTTGTACTTCTTTGTGTTTGTCTTTTTTTTTTTATTATTCCTCCCACTCCCTGTTCTACGATCCATTTTTGCAAGCTTGTTAGGTTATTAGCCGTTTCTCTCTTGTCTTCAATATGCCTTGTGAGTGTCAAATTCTCCGAGCCTTCTTTCCTCATGCGTCCTCGAAATTCCTGCACAGGCTCTTTCTGATTCCGCTTTGTTTCTATTTGCCATAAATCGTCCTTGTTACTGACACGTTCGACTCCATGGTACTCTCTGCATCGTTCCATAGTACAATATTTCTGTTGTCTCAAGTCTCTTCATAAATGATGAAATTGTCGAGCATCCATTTGATGATTGATATTACATAGCAGTTCAGCACTCCTTTCTTTGTTTCTAAACTAATACTTTGCCTACCTTTTGCAAAGCATCTTTTGCTATTCCAATGGACCTTCTGGTTTCAGTGTCACATTTTCCGTCATCTTGCTGAACCTCTTCCCAGATATTTAAAATTTTATGTACAGACAAACCTCTCATTCTGCGGACCCCACCCTCTCCCCATTAATGGACTTCGGATGCAGCGGACAATATCTGCAGGCAAAATAAAAAATCTGCATTAAAAAACTTTAAAATCGTCAGCGATTTATTTCAAAATTTCCGGGATTAGCGAAACGAGTCGTATTAGTTCTCAAAGTGACCGTTTGGCGGCGATGACGGGCTTTTTTAATTGTAAAGAAAGACTGGTGTACAGTATATAAATTACGATACATTAGCGAGTGCGTGAGAAATCTATTATTTTTGTTATTTTGATTAATATATCGATTAAGTATATATTTATGCCAGGTATATTTGTTTATAGTATTTACACTACGATCATAACTACTGGTAGTTACTATAGTGGTTTTTTAACTCAAAAATAATGCCTCCCCATCTCCGGACAATCGGATTTAACGGACGACCCCCCCAATTAGTCCGTTGGTGAGAGGTTTGTTTGTACTCACGACTTTGGTGTCTGCAATTCATAACTCTCATCTTGGGTTGTTCCATTTTCTGACAATCATTTGGCAATCGGTCATGAACAATGAATTATTGAAAATATTTCATTTGTAAAATGTGAACTATATTGCTTGCTCCATAATCTGACATTTCGTTCCCGTTTCGTCACACACACACACACACACACACACACACACACACACACACACACACACACACGTGTGTGTGTATATATATATATATATTTGTTTAAACGTTATTTTTTAATGGATGCTCATATTTGAGTAGATGCTCTGTTTTTATTTATTTCCATCTACCGGCCTGAATATTCGAGAAATAGTTTGTTTGTTTTGTTTTTGTTTTTTTTTTTGTTTTTTTTTTTTTTTTTTTTTTGAAAAATATACGCCCTACTTTAAAAAAAAAATTCGAATATGCAGGCCGGCCGACAGAAATAAATAAATATACTCTTTAATAAATAAACAAAAACAGGGCTTCTACTCAAATATGAGTATCTATTTAAAAAATAACTTTAAAGAAATTAATTTTAAAAGAATCTGTCGGATTTAATCCATTTCCAAACAAATAAATGAAAATTTTGGCATCTGCTTATGGTTTGCTTGATTTAATTTTTTATGGCTTAACCATTTTGCAGGTTATTTAAAACCAAAAAATAGATTTAGATTTTAAGGTGTTTGTTTTTTCTTTTTTTCTTTAAAATAATGATTCATTGATATTAAGTTATAGCTGAGGAAGGGGAGAAGATATGAATTAATACCCCTTTCCCCGATGGTATTCCTGCATAAGTGAATATAATGAACCCAGCTGGAATTGGAACTCGGCTCTCTGATTTCCAATTTCGAACTGTTATCCATTAAACCATCCGCACACCCAAGCTTACTGCATCAAACGGTCACACATCTAGGTACTGACCAGTATCGACATTGCTTAACTTCGGTGATCGTACTAGTACCTGTATTTCAACGTGATATTGCCGTAATCCTTGGCATTTGCTTATCACATAATTTTTATTAATGTTATCATTCATAGAATTATATTTCTCTATTTGCCGGTCGATAATATCTTAGATAAATGTTAATGGAAAACAGTATTTTCTTTTAACATTATTTCATTATTCATTTTTTTTTTTTTTAACTTCCATACTTTGCTGAATATATCTGCCAAATTTTTCATTTTTCTGAAACTGTGCCTCCCGAATGAACAAATCATCAACATTCTAAAATCAGCTCATTTTATTCCGAGTTATTTCAGTAACAAAGTCGTACGCTCGTTGGTTGTCTCGCGTTTTAAATAATCAATTTTTGGGATTTAAATCTGTTGCCGTAGTTACAGGTCGGCACAAAATAGGATATTTAATACGAGTGCACCCGTGCCGTCAAAAATGACGTTATTGAGAAAACGAAAGTTTTGAAACCATGTACTGAGATTCAATAAAGCGAAAATGCAGAATCCACAACATTTTTTTTTTTTTTTTAGACATATGTTTTAGTTTTTACGGTTTCACGGTCAGTGGTATCTACGATTTATTGATTATTCTCGGCATTAAATCGCTTTTTGTTCAATGTCTTTTTCATGTTAAACATTTTGTGTTTAATATAACAATGTCTCGAAATGGAAACATCTCTGGAAAGAGAAAAGATTAGCAACAGAATTACAAAGACGGCACCGACAAGGCCGATCCCAAGGCCACTGGCATGCAGAGGTTTGGTGATTCCCAGGGTCAACTCCTTAATTGTATGCCCCCCCCCAAGACACAAATAAGTGGCCTAGGACTGAGAAATGTGAGAAAGAAAGACATTTTAAGTATGTACAAACAGATGAAACCTGGAATAAACATTTTATTTCAAATTTCAAAAACTAAATTTTATGGATGTCTGAGGCCGTCTCATCATCTCCCATCATCTGGGTATGAGGTGAGAAATATATCTAGGAGGTAGTCTACATGTTTCTTTGATGTTCAGATAGAAATAGCTTGATTGGCAAGTTTCGACGACTTAACTGTATTAATTAGATATTGCATTATTAACCTTTTATTCTGGCCTTTACAGGACTCCTGTTAATGAAATAAATTTTGATTTTTCCGGAACCTGATATACAAAAATAAGTATTAGAACGATACGGTTCAGTGTAGTTTGTCAAAAAAAATCTGCCAACATGGATCTTCGTGCCCAAAGGACGGTTTTTCTCATGACACCGTTATTATTTTACCTATTTTCATTCTTCGTCAATGTTTATTGTTTTAAAAAGAGAATTGGAATAAAACCTAAACATATGATGAAAGTGAAAACTTTTTTGAGAAGTTACAACAAAAATATTGAACACTATTAGATTGTTGTAAATATAAAATTATTCTTGTAAATAAACATTCAAAAAAACTAATACAATTACAACTAATGCAATATTTACCAATTTATGAATAAATATGTAAGTAAATATTTATGAATATTTTGTATGTGAACTAACTATAAGGAAATCCTCATTATTTACCATTTTATAAAGTTCGAATCAATTGGCAATTAGCTGATGATTTGCCAACCATTCCAATAAATAATATAATAGTGTTTGTTTTTTTTGTTGTCAATTCTCAAGAACAAAGAAAATGTATAATTTCACTTTTATATTTTTAGATTTTATTAAAATTCTAATCATTGGTTTTTGAAGAATATTTGACGAAGAGTAAAGGTAGGTAAGATTTACGCGAGAAAAACCCTTCTTTTGATAGGCTGTCTTATCGCGGGCGCGAAGGTCCATGTTTACCAAAAATTCGTACTTTTGATTAGCCATCACTTTTTTTTCCTTAATACCGACGCTTGTGCTGTTGCGGAGTCTTGGTGATAGTTTTATCTTTTAATGTGATAGACTGAAGAATTCTATGAAGCAGAATTCGGAATTAGCATGTTTCAACCCCCAGAAGCATTTCTAATTCTAGAGTTACCAACTGATAAAAGTCTTTGTTGTAAGCATTATTGCAACAAATGTATTTCAGCAACGAGATGCGTGTAAAATCTGACGGTGCTTTTTTTTCTGTAGTGTGCAAAGAGAAACTGCACGTTTTCAATTTTCGTTTCACATAATATAACAGGAAGTGTGGCTTTTACAAGGAAGTGAAAAAAAAAACTCACTGATTATTTTATTAACGATCGGTAGCAACAGGGTTAACATCGTTTATTACATTTTTCCCCTTGTAAAATTCAACCTTTTCTTGTTTGAGTTAAGATGGGATTATGCAATTTGAAACCCAAAGCATCAAAAGAAAAAAAAAGAAATTAATTCTGAAAAGTCATTATGGGTTCTTCTAAAAAAAAAAAAAATTACCCTGAAATATTAAGAAACTCTTTACTGGGAGCTTAATGTACTTTTAAATCTATTGGCGGTTAGTTTACTTTTATATTAATTCATTTTGCCAACGTTTCTAAATGTCTAGAGGTATTTGGTTTTTACTTTGAAATAGAGACCTCCTTGTTCCAGATAGTGAATTAAAGAAACTTCGATAATTAAATTTAAATATCGCCTACAAAGGAAAAAAAAATTGAAAATGCTAACTGTAGGAATTATCTGGAATGTCTTAATTGGCCATAGATGAACGTTCAGATGGTGTAAGAAGTGTGACACAACCTTCGTGGTGGTGGTAGTCAGACAAACCAATGGAATTACAAAATCATACTTATTATAAAACCCAGGTTGTCTCTGTGTGTGTGTGTCTGTGCGTATATATATTGGATTGGATTTCCTACATTTTTCAACCGATTTCAACAAAACTTCACAGGACTACGTAAAATTACCTTGCGGTGGTTCTGACAGCGCCAAAAATTGAAAAAACAATTGTTTTTGCACGAAATCAATTTGAAAAGTCGATTAAGAGGCATCGCTTTCGCGAGAATGAAAGGGGGGCAACTCATATCGAGTTAAACTTATTATAAAACCCAGGTTGTTTGTGTGTGCGTTCGTTTATATATGGGATCGGATTTCCTACATTTTTCAACCGATTTCAACAAAACTTCATTTTTTTTTTTTTTTTTTTTTTTTTTTTAGTGTTTCTTATTGTCTTGCACACTTTTTTCTTTATTTTTACATTCAGAATGCTTTAAAAATTCCATTTACAAGACAATTGTTTATAATAAAATTCTATTCAATCGATAGACTCATAACGATTGAAAACAATGTTTTTGTTTGGGTTTGACCAATTCGTAAAAAAAAAAACAAAAAAAAAACTAATTAAGACATGCGTGTCATCAACTTTAAACAATAATCTTTGTCAATTTTATTTTTCAGTCTTTATAATGGTCGATACTTGATCTATCTCTTACTGTTACATCCCCGGGCAACGCCGGTCTCTACTGCTAGTTGACACTAAAAAGCGGTGCTATGTAAGAAAGTATAAGAGAGTTGGCCAAATTTGGAATACAATTTCTGTTTATATTTGAGATGAGGTATTGTAACGATTTATACTATTTACATTATTCAGACTGTTGTCCTCATCTTTATTGCAATATTCATGACGTTTCGGCCGTAGTACGCTCCGACTTTCTTCAGGTGATATACGGTGGAATTTCGAACCGAATTCGTTTAGTCCGCGCGATAGCTTGTTCTAATTCTACGTGCCATTCCTTTTTTTTTTTTTTTATTTCAGTTTATTCCCTTTAATAATTCAACTCTTCAAGTTTTTGTTCTCTCACAACTCTTTGGGTCAAGTCACTTTTGGATTACTCATTCAACGCTTTTATCCATTGGGCCATGTGTCCTTGTTGGAAATTCCAACGTATATCACATGAAGAAGATCGGAGCGTTCAACGACTGAAACGTCTTGGTTATGGCAATAAAGATGAGGATAATTACCGCGAATAATTAATGAGAACTTATAAATAATTTAATTAATTTTACTGTCTACTACTTTTATCTTTCTCTTCGGATTTACCTAATAGAATTTTCGAAAAAATGGACCTAGGATTTTTGTCCCACAGAGACCATTTCTAGCACCAGTAGAAGACGCTCCAACTACACTGAAACAGAAGACAGTGAGTGAGAATTGCTTAAGATGAAACAAAGAAAATATTTCAATTGTGAAGAATTTGCGACTAATTCCGACGGCAAGAAGCAGAAGCCTTTTGATGTCTTTTTGACAGGAGTCAGCAGCCAGTGTGTTATGTGCCATGCGTGATACACGCGTAGGCGATCATGTATTTTTCGATACATGACTGACGAAGCAGATTTTTTCCGCAGTAGGTTGCCATTTCTTTCTGCGGCAGACTAGTTTCAATCCAAGGCTATAGAACCCGGTCTCTCCTGCTATTTACCCATAGCTGGGATGGGGAGAAGAGGATTCACACTTTTACCAAGTGTATTAGCACGTAAGTGAATGTAATGGATTCGACTGGAATTCGTACTCGGTTTCCGATTGTTCAGTCCGGATCTTGTCTTTTCCTAGTTAGGCTTTTCTTCACCATTACGTGTTCTCGCCTCACGGGAGAGAGGTCATGCCGATCGAAAAAAAATCGAATGCCCGATCTGATTCGCATTTTTTCTTCACCGAGAAAGGCGACGAAGTAACCGCTGTGGAAAGCAAAAACAAAAAAACTGAAGTGTTTTATATCATTAAAAGAAGCATCTTTCTTTGTCACGGTTTTTTTTTTGTCTGTCTGTCTGCTCTCAGAATTTACCTTTTGTAGCCTGGCATTAACCTTATCGAACACTTCAACCAGCACCACACATTTTTTTTTTTTTTTTCAGATCTTAAAATTACACTATAAGGATTAAAAATACAAGTGGTAGGTGAGCAACTGGCTTGTTGTCACCCAAATTAAAATTCAATTTCCTCAAACTAAACTTCAGATTCACCAATTTCAAATGAAACCGCTTTAAATTAATAAAATGAAAACTATTCTTTAATTTTAAATATAATTTCCTATACAAATGATAAAAAGAGCAATACGTTCCTTTGCTTAGGCTGCTTCGCTAGGTATCGAGCGGAAATGACGTAATGACTTCTATGAATATTTTCATTCGCCCAATCAGAGCTTCCATGCTTTAACACCAATTGCTTGTATTTGATTTTGATCGAACAAAGCAGCATTTGATATTATGACTGGAATGAGCGCGGACGGTGCATTAAGACATTTGAAGAAACGAGACAACATTTATTGCAAACTTACGAAAGAGATGATGTGTACGCGACAAGATATAACAATGAGATGCAACGTCGAACAATTTGTGAATACGTTACCCGAAGAATAGCGTAAAACAAGATTCAAGGAGGCAAAGGTGTTAGCCAAATTTGACTCCATCAAGAATTACCTTGAACAGGAAATTGATGTGACATCTAATTCTTGACTGAATTGGTGAATCCAGTTGATTCTTCGTTTGATGTCGATCTGTGTCCACAAACTATGAGTAAAACATTGAACAGAAATTAGGTTTGAACCATGAACCGCCAATTCCACAACAGATAAGGAGGAATACTACGAATTCACAAGATCATATATGATTTTCTCAGGTTAGAATAATACTTCTATATAGATTGATGAAACGAACATCAATATTTAGTAGTCTTTTCAATGAGAGATCATTTAAAGGCACATGGTCATTTAAGAATGTGACCCTTTTCAAAAGGAGCTAACTTACGCATCACTACCTGCCTTTGAGCGTAATACTTTGAAATCTAAAAGAAATGCATTTAACTGCGGATACTTTTGAGAGAATTGGCTAGAGTTCTGAAGTTTCGCGAAAGAGCATTTATTTTATTCTGTGTAATAATGTTCCAATTCATTCACAAGTCGAGACTGCAGAAGAAGTTATTGTTTAGCGATTTGTTGCTAAAGCCTTTCACATCAAAGATATGTCCTGCGTTTTATTTGCCAATAATCAATGTTATTGAGTCATTGTGGAGGGACATGAAATCCAAGTTTACTTGTACGAAAACAAAACCCTGAATGGGCCAGATACCATGAACCGCATGTTCTATTCTAATAGTTTTTGTTGGACTGGTCGCTTTTCTAACTCCTTTCCAATTTCTCTCTCCCTTGACACCTAAAATCACCTGCAGCACCAATCACCATCTCTTGTCTTTCTGAATCCAGTGCTTTTTTTTTTTTTACCTTTCTCCTCACTTTTCCAAACTAAAGTCTTCTCGTTCTCTTTCACTCTCAGTAACACTATGCGTCTTAGTGGTATTATCGCTTTGCTTGGGTTGAAACGATTAAAAAAAATTATTGAATCGAATTAATCCTTCGTTTGATGTCGATCTGTGACCATAAATTATGAATAAAACATTGAACAGCAATTATGTTTCACTCACAAACCGCCAATTCCATAACAGATAAGGAGAAATGCTGCGAATTCACAAAAGCATATATGGATTTCTCTGATGAGAATGCTACTTTCATATCGATTGATGCATTGCTTTAAATGCGGAGACTGTTTTTAGTGATTACGTGAATTGGTCAATATCATTTTATTCGGTCGAGCTAGCTCGGACATTGATGAATCTATCACGCCAACCATCAAGGTCGGAAGGTCATTGACCTCCCGACCTTGATGCAGGACAGTGATGGCATTCTGTGCCATAACATATCTGGTCAATGTAGGTATTTGCTGGGTGACCAACCAGCCTTCTAGGTGTACAGAGCAGTAGATCACTCGCTAGTTCTTGTTTTGCTCGCCAGCATTGTTCAGCAAAGCGCATTTTGCTTTCGCGTAAGATTGTAGAAATATCAGGGATGGATCCATAGATCTGTGATTTAATTGGTTGTTGTCTCCAAGAAATGTTAAGTATAGCTCTCGCCATCCGAGTGTAGGTTACATCATGCTTAGACTAGTGTTTTAGTTAATGCCCAGGTAGTGGTACCATACATTAAAACTCAACTCTTCAGTGGCTCGAAAGAATCTGCGTTTAAGGTTGTCTGGTAGATCAGGTTTCCAGATTACATCCATCTAAAGGACAGGAAATAGCTTCTTTTTTTCTTTTTTTTTTTTTTTCTTTTTTTTTTTAAAATTTTATGAAATAGTGCTTCAATTCAATCGCAAGTCGATACTGCACTTGAAACATCTATTTTTTTTCTTTTCTTTTTTTTTTTTTTTTTTTTTTTTTTTTTTAATAATTTCACCCCAAGCAAGGCGATAATGCCACTAAGAAGCAAAATCACTGCTAGTGGAAGAGAATACAGAGACTTTATAAGGAAACGGAAACTCTATTCCTGTCTGTATTTCTGAGATGAGATATTGTAACTATTTACCTTATATTTACATTGTTCGCACTGTTCTCATTTATGTTATATTCACGACGTTTCGGTTGTTGGACGCTCTGGCCTTCTTCAGGTGATATATAGATAGAATTTCGAACCACTTTCGTCTATTGGGGTAGATTGTTCTACTTCCACTTGCCATGCCCTTTTTTTTGGCGGGGGGGTATCTGTTTCAGTTATTTCTCTTTAGTAACTCAACTCTCCAAGTTTTTGTTCACCTCTGCTGTGGCCAGGTATTGAACTCTTAACTTTTTGGGTTAAGACACTGTCAACCAACGCTTTTATCCACTGAGCCTTGTGTTCCCGGGGACAAACCTGAAGAAAGCCAACGCGTACAACGGCCGAAACGTCGCGAATACGACACTATAGGTGAGGACAGCAGTTCAAACAATGTAAATAGTGTAAACTCTACTCTTGTTCAGTAGACGGGGAAGGAATGTATAATGGAGTTATGTCTCAAAAGTTGGTTTTGACAGATTTCAATGAAAGGATATTATGCCTTGTCCTTTATTTCCCCCATATTCAAGCCTATTAAGTAATTTTTAGATTGATGCGAAAGCCAAAGTTTGTTTGTAGACAAAAAGTCCTGACTAGATACAGATACCAACAGAATACTTGATGGGTCAAATACCAACGAAATCCAACACGAGTAAGATACTCCTAAAATCATACCATCTGCTCAGTATTTTAGGGGAAGTAATTTAAATAGGAGTATGTTGTCCACCATTCAAATTAGCACAGCATATTAATTTATTAAAGGAACTTGAACTTAAAGATGTGTTATGGTGTTTAAATGACTTTCACTGCTGCATAACTGTTTCGTATCCGAGAGTTAAAGCACGCCGAATTAAACTATTTTTCCCTATAAGGGGAAAGCAGGTTCGATCCCTGTCGAGGAACATATTTTTCTTAAGATTTCTCGAATGCGCTGGCCGATAGACGAAATACACAACGTTTAATAAAAATGGGGCGTCTATTTCAAATAGGATGTGTCGTCTATAATAACATTTGAGTAACATTAGACATTACGATACACGCATAAATTGTTTTGAAAGCCAACTTGGCGAATTTGATAAAAGTGTAGACAATACACTGTACAAAACTGTTTGAAATTGTATAAATGTATCAATTCGTCTTCCCACCTGAGCGAATATTACATTACTTTATTTCTTATGTGTTCAGAAATTGACCAATCTCATCGTCTGGTTGTTTCAAGCGTACTGAGTTAACACTATTAATGCCGAAGTAGAAATGATACTGAGGGCCGGCTTCCAAAGAACTCAGATTATATTTCTTAATATTTTGTTGTTAGCCACAAATGGCCAGAATCCTCCAGCGAGGATTGTGGAAAGAAAAGGATTGAATTAAAATTATTGAATAAAATATATTATATTATATATATAATATATATATATATATATATATATATATATTTATATATATATTATAAATACATGAATTATTCACACAAAACTAATGCAAAGGTTAATGATTTAAATGGCGAGACATCCATCTCGCAAACAATTCAAATAGTACAAAAAACCTCCAGATCCGTTATGAATGAATTGATCCTTGTTTATATAAATTTCTGCCGTATTAGTTGTTATTTTTACTACAAGCTTTCGTCTGTTCCTACAGACATCTTCAGGTATATAATAGATGTTGTTCTTGTTTTTTTCTCTTAGTAATAAGAGGACATCGAAAATATATGTATTTGTTGTATCCGAAATGCTATTGAAAATGAGATATTGGTTTTGAACGCGCCAAAGCAACGCTGAGTTTGAAAAAATTTTTTAAAGTGTTTGCGTTTATACCAAATATGGTAATGAACAAATTATTTTACTGGTAAATTTTACTGTCAAAGTGGCATGAACTATATTGTTCAATAATTACAGTAATGTCGCACTTATTAACCAAAAGTCGCACATGGATCATCAGTTATTTAAATTACAATAAACGTGCAATCAATTTACAAATACATGAATTATTCATTAAAAACTAATGCAAAGGTTAATGATTTAAATCATTAACCTTTGCATTAGTTTTATATATATATATATATTATATTATATTATATTATATATATATTATATATATATATATATATATATATATTATATATATATTATTTATATATATATATATATATACGCACACATTAGTGCGTTAAAACAATAGGATGCCTAATAGTATCTGAAACCAAATTGTACACAAAGTAGAAAAGCTTATAAACGACGTCTTTTGTTCCCTGTTGATTTAGGTCGGAATGAAAGATGTAGTGATATTTTTAAGGATAAGAGGGACCATAAATTAAGTTACCTTATCAGATCCAAGCACCCAAAAACTTCAAAAAAATATTGCATACCGCATTGTGTTATTGCGTTTGTGAATTTCGGTGATTTTTATATATAGTCCTGGTTTTAATTTCCGACAAACTTAAGACCAAGACCATACACAATATCACCAATCATTGCAAAAGCAATAATGGCTCAATGCGGCATTCGTGCTAGTCGAGAAAAATATATTTACTCGGAGTGGACTGATTTAAAATCCAACAGATATGAACGTCTCTAATATATACATATAAAAGAAAAACAAACTTTTTTTTTTTTTTTTTTTGCTTCTGGTAGTCAGATCTGATAAAATGTAATTTATTTATTTATATGCCCTTCATATCCGCCAAAAATTCCAACGCATTTTTTTTTTTCCGACCTGAAGAAACCGATTCTTGGTTAGGAATTCACAATAGTTTTCTGTGGATGGCATTTGACAATTTTAGATAGTCATTTGGAACTAACAAAACAGAGAATTTGACATGGCATACTGAGTTGACAGACTATTTTAAACAATGACTTAACAAAAAACATGCAAGAACGCTGCTCAGAATTACTGGCTTATTTAAAATTAGAAACTGTCAAGATTATTTGTCGACGATCAGGTTAAAATAATTTCTATCATTACCCTTTGCTCAAATCATTTAGCTTCGCTGATGCTCTTTCAATTTCAAAGAACACTTAAATGGTTACTCGAAAGTTAAGTAGAAAATGTATTATGCAAATATGTTTCGTTAAAAATAGCTGACAAGGAACCACTATTAAGATTTTTCTTGTATGCGAACGAGGCATTTCTTTTTAATTTCGTGTTTGTATAAAATTGAAAATAATTGTTCGTTCCGAGCGTTTTCTTATCTCTTAGGCATTTTCAAAGGTTTGTTTGGTTGTGGTATTGCTCATGGTGCATAAGTTGCTGAAAGGTAGACATATGTTAATTCTGGAATAGAGATATTATGTGGTGGTCGCGCCCGTAGATAAAATAATAATAAAAAAAACTGTATGCACTCGGGTATATTACGAGTTTTTATGACCAGTGTTTTTTTTTTGGGGGGGTCGCACTATACACAAGTAATTATTTTTGAAGAGGCTAAAAATAATGCATTTTGGTTGACCGGTTGCACTAGATATAGGTAATTTTTTCTGGAGGGGTTCAAATTCATGCCCCCAAATTCAGGGGTCGATTCTACATGAAGTCGGCTTATACACTAGTATGCCTGGACAAAATCAACAAATACTGCTACAATGTACTGTTTATATATATCTATAATTCAGCAACTTATGCACCATTAACATTAGCAACAATCCATTTCTGCACACACTAAATCCCCAAATGAAATCGCTTGTTTGTATAGTTATTTTCCAAATGTAGCTTAGATGTGGTATAAGGCCGAAAGTAGAGGGCACTCAGTGAGGATCGAACTCGCTACTCAGTCGTAATTGTTCTAGCAAGACAAACTTAGTAACCATTACACCGCTTCGAGGTGCCCCCAAAGTGTTTTTGTATATAAATACAATAAAAACATAACAAAAGTACCTAATCAGTAATTTTAACGGGATATGTATTAGAGAGGGTTTACTGCACAAATATACAACTCTCTCTCACACATACATATATAAGTCGATCATTAGAATTAATCTACAGAAAATGCCTGTCGTTTTAAATTCTATCTCATATAATATATATATCTTCCGTTTTGTCAGGTCTACCTAACGGCCATCACTGAATATGTACATCAAGCTCTTGATAATTACAGCAACGATCTGAGGCTCTAGATATATCGAAGGCGTTTGGCATGCTGGCCTTCTACATAAGTTTTAAGGATGCGGTATTACTGGACGTCTGTCTGATTTAATCCAATCGTTCTTATCAAATCGTGAATGAAGGTCATTTTGAACGGGTTCGCTCTTAAATCCTTTCATACAAACACGAGTATACCCCTGGGCTCTATCTTGGGTTCTACGCTGTTTCTGATTTTCGTCTATAATCTTCTTGATGACATCAGTTCCCAAGTAGGCATTTATGCTGATGACACTACTATTTACTCCTGTCTCAATAGCAAATCCAACAAAGTTAACCTGGCCGCTGATCTTAAAAAGGACTTCCAATCGGTTGTTGACTGGGACGGGAAATGACGTGTGGGTTTTAATGCCTCCAAAACGAAACCGCTCTCCTTTAACCACCATATATAGAAATATTCCTGCCCACCATAAACATGGCTGATGCTAGAGTCATGGAGAGCAACACACTGCACCTTCTTGGCATCACGTTTTCCAGTGACTTGAAGTGGAACGACTGCATCTAGTGCAAGGAAAGTTGAGCCACTGTGTCGTGCCAGAAGATTTTTTCTCAGAGTTCATCTTGCACATTAACAAATCTACCATTCGTCCGTGCATTGAATATTGCTACAATATCTGGTCTGGTGCTCCTACAATATATCTCGAGATTCTTGACAAAATTCAAAGAAGGATCTGCAATGTAATAGATCCTGTCCTGGCATCTCGACTTCAGTCACTTTCTCACCGACGTGACATGACTTCCCTTTGTCTTTTCTACAAATATGGCTACTGTTCTTACTTTTTCTCTGGTGTCCGGACTACGTGAGTTACAGAATCTATAGTTTACCAGTGTACTATTTCATCTATTGAAAACCTTGATATGAAAACATTTTATATTGGTTGCACTAATGTTTTTAAATTAAGATGGTACCAGCTTCTGTCTTCCTTCAAAAACAATGTGTATCGTAACCAAACATCCCTATCTAAATATTTTTGGCATTTAAAATCTAATAAAATCCCCACAGCAACATAGAAATTATTTAAAAAACTGGAACTTGTAGGTCTTTAAATGACACGTCCTTTGTGCCTACATGAAAAGTTATATATTATTAATTTCTTAAAAATAAAGATTTATTAAATCACCGAAAAGAAGTAACTGTCTCTTGTAGGCACTGCATTATGTTTACTTTAAAACATAATTCATAAAACTTTCTTAATTATATGTCTATTATTTGATTACAAATAAAAAATGTGTACTTAATTCTTAAATTTTAATTTTAACAATGCCATACCTAATGTTCCATAATAAATATAGCATTTCAGATCTTTATAAATATAAAATATGATTTAATCATATTTGAAATCCCTTTAAGACAGCCCCAATATATCTGGAAATAAATATATATAAATATTAAAAAAATAAATAAAAATGCCAAAATTAACCCATTGTTCGATGTATGTTATGTAAGTTCCTAAAAAGGTAGACAGGATGACACGACTCATACACGAAAGCCTGTTTCGGCAAGCAGAAATTACATACCCACACCAAACCATTAACCTATATTTTTCGCTTTTCTGTCTTAGATTAGACCTGTTTCCTGATTCGTCATAAAAGACAAACATTTTCATTTTGATTTCTGAAATATAGCAATTTCTCTGTCGCGATGAAAACATATTTTTTAAATAATATTATGCCCTATTTTGTATCGAGCACTTTTTTAAAAATTAAAATAAATGCTAAAGGACTGTGGATTATTAATCTGACTGTTATTTCTTTTTAATATATATATATATATATATATATATATATATATATATATATATATTATATATATATATATTTATATATAATTTTCAATTTATTTTTTGCTCCATACTTCAAAGCAATAACAATAATTTTGCTATCGAAATTCATACTAATGAAAAGAAATTTTTAATTTCAAATAATTCCAAATAATGATTACCATTTATTCCTTCTAAATATTCAACGTACCAGAATTTAACCTCCAATAAAAAAGAACTTCTGAACATGAATTTTTACAACTGAAATGATTCAATCAGTTTTAATTATTCATCCATAAATCTCTCAAAGAAGACATTCTTTGTTAGTATTGTGAAATTAATAATGTTAAATTTACCAGATAAGTGAATCTTTATCTGGTGAGCGGCATGAATGGAATTTTACTTGATATAAGTTTATATGAAA